>CAUYSK010030780.1:0-18535 GCA_963575035.1 Avahi laniger
TCCCAGCTACTTGGGAGGCCGAGACAGTAGGATTGCTTGAGCCCAGGAGTTTGAGGTTGCTGTGAGCTAGGCTGACGCCACGGCACTCGCCCCAGGCAAGAGAGTGAGACTCTGTCTCAAAAAAAAAAAAAAAAAAAGAAAGGCGATGGCTGTCCAGGGGCTCATCCCACCTCCCCAGGTCCTGATAACTAACATCCAGCAATTGCAATGATAAATGTACTATTGGCAACTAACCTGCGGGCTCCCACTTGAAGTAAATAAGGAAATTAAGAGGACGTTACAGAGACAGTTGCAGGGTGACTGTCCCCAGTGAGTGAACTTGCAGAGGGCGGGGCGATGGCAGAGGAGATGGGTCCACATTCCCAGGGCTCCTGACAGAATTCCCGATTCTGGGCCCAAGACAGTAGGGCTTGCTGTTATTTTCCTGTAAAAACTGTACCTGTAGCCCAGGTGTCCTGCTGGAACGGGCACCAGGAGGCATGCCTGCTCGTTCCAGGCGGGCTAAAGTCCACCCAGTCCAGGGCGCTGCAGAGTCAGGGCTGCACCTCACAGGCAGAGTGGGAGGGAGATGAGGGAGCAGGTCGAGTGGCACCACTGCCCCAGACTGGGGTGCTTCCAGTGGCACTTTGTTCCTTGTTACGGAAACTTGATGTCCACATTTTGCTTTTATCTCCTTTTTCTTTTTTGGGTTCTGTTTTGGGATGGCCAGTGAGGGGACTCGGGGAGGAAGCAGGGAGCCCGGCTGGGGGCTGACATGTCCATCTAGGTACAGAGCCGCCTTCACCTGACTATAGGTTCTCCCTTTGGCAAAAACGTCAGCTTCCAATCAGACAAGGCAGCCACATGCTCCCGACACCTATTATCCGAACATTCTTGTAGGTTGCTGCCACCAGTCTTAGAGTTACAGAGTTTTCCTGCTCCAAAAGTTAAGCACTGAAGAGGGACATGTTTCAGTGGGCGCACGACAGGGTTTCTCACCCTGGCTCTGTTGACGTTTGGAGCCCAATGATTCTTCCATGGGCCACTGTGTCAGGTGTTCAGCAGCACCTCTACCTCTCTACTGGCTCCCGGTGGCTCCTCCCCAGCTGTGACAGCAGAAATGTCCCCAGACATGGCAAGTGTCTCCTGGAGCAGAGTGGCTATGTCGGCCTGATGTTTCCAAGCAAAAAGAAAGGGCCTAGTTTTGCTTCTGTCAAGGCAATGAAGAATGAGGTAGGAAGGAGGTATTCATGGGGACCCCAGGTCAGTGTTCACTGCAAAACGTCCTGCACTTTCTCTGTAGAATTCTGCACATAATGTTTTACCCCAGCAAATACATCAAAGGACTCAGATCCACTTTCACCTGGGTTGAATTATGGGGTATAGTTTTGGGCATATTTCTTTGGTTGAAAACTAACGATAAAGAAAAGCCATTTGTATTCGCTTTTTAGTTCTTTATAAACTAAAACTTAATTTTGCTTTAAAGCAGTACTAGGAACATTCGCTGAGGGGCACAGTTCACAGAATCTGACAAACTAGAAACCGGTCGATTCTTACGTACTGTAAAAATCTCAAAGAAAACAATTCTTGTAGAGTAAAATTTCTAATCAATTGGTTTTTCTCTAAGAGAAGAAAGTGTAAAGGAGCAGCCCCTTTACTTTGCTTGTGTCTTGTCTGTGGTTGAGAAATGTGTCGTTTCCATGGGTTTCACTCGTGTCTGTTCCCACAAACCGCCAGTTTCCACTGCGTCCGACCAGGCGGGTGCAGGGGTCTGGCTGGGTCCTTCCTCTGCCCGCGGCTTCTCTGCAGGTTGCTGTCGAGTCGTGGTTCTGGCTGGGCTGGCAGCAGGAGGGCGGCTTCTGTCCTGTCTGTCTGCACGTCTTCCCTTCCCAAGGTTTCCCAAGGAAAGTCCCATTCTTGCGTTTCCCCTGTCCATGCCCTGGTGTCTTCTCTAGCTGTCTACTCACAGAACATTCTAGCAGTTGTTCCCCGTCAACAACAGTCGGCAGGTCTTTGAATTCAAAAGGAGATTGACACAAACTCTACTGAGTTTAAGCCTGAAACATACAGGATAGTGAGGTAATCAGATAAATGCCTCTTCCACATAAACCCGAAAAGAAAAAGAGGTTTGAATGTACCGAGTTTGCATCGAGTGTATTTAAAGGTGGATGTTTTTCATGCTCTGACTTTGAGACCGACATTTGTTGCGGTTGAGAGCATCGAGTAGGCCCAGGACCGAGGGCGGCAGAAAGCTCAGAGTAGGTGGCCTGCGAGCCTGTCACCCAGGCGCAGAATTTGCGGTGGGAGACGCTGCCAGGAAGCCGGGCCTTGCTGGGCTCCTGGCGTTACTGCCACCTTCTACTTAGTAAGAAGGAAACGCAGTTCCTGTATTTTTGGGGCTTAAAGCGTTGGTCTCAAGAACGATGAGGTGTATTTTCTAAAACTTGTTTTGACTGTGAAAGAGAAAAAATACATAATAACAAGAGATTACGTGGACTGTTTTTCCCAGATATTTGGAAACTGGACCTTTGGGATGCTCGTGTTCACGGTGATGGTGTTCACAGTCACGCTGAAGGTAAATGACATCGAGTCCACGTTTCTCTGCTATGTGTGGGTCCCACCCCTCTGAACCCCTTGAATCGTAATCCACACCAAGGCCAGAGACTTCCTGCCCCTTCTAGGCCAGCCTGGGCTGTCCAGCTGTCCTCAGTGTCACCTACTATGTTTAAACAGCCAGTGGTGGCTTGGCTCACCTGGGGAGCCAGATGCAAACTTCGAGAATCACACCGAAGGTGGATTGAGGAATGGGTCCCTGCGTTAGTAAAGAATTCAGGTTAGAATTGTCTTAAATGGCCACTGGTCCTACCCCCCTAGTGTAATCAAAATGCATTTTAATTGAAACAGATTAATGTATTTTGGAAGACTGAGCTCTTTTTAAAGTTGAGTCAAATTCTATTTAGAATCTCATACGAAAGTCTCCAAAGCTATCAGACTGAATCTTAAAAAATGATACAGAAAGATTCCTGAAGGAACTCTCTTGGGCAGTAATATGGACCCATGCCTTATTCTACGGCCCTGCGGCCTCCCTGGGGTCCAGGTGAGGGTTACTGGGAAAGCTGTTACAACAAGGGCCACCACGTCACAGCATTCCTCTCCTCCACTGACGGCAGAAGGTTCTATTCCTTTTCCCAAGTAGTTTCCTGTAGGCATTCAGTCGTCCTCATGGGTTTTGTGTTTGTTTTGTTGTTCATTCCTCTGGCTCATCCTCTCTGTCCCGGCTCACGCTGGCTGCTCAGGGAATTCCACTGCTCACCACCTCCTTCTTCTCTCTTAGCTTGCATTAGACACACACTACTGGACCTGGATAAACCACTTTGTCATCTGGGGCTCACTGCTATTCTACATCGTCTTTTCCCTGCTCTGGGGAGGAATTATCTGGTAAGAATTTGCTAAGCATTACATGACTGTTTGCACCTTCCTAGTCCTGCACTGTTTCACTGGGGGTCAAGCACGTGTCCTGTACAGCCTCAATTGCTGTGATCACGTTTGGTGAACGTCTCCGGTGTGCTGGGCATTATGCCTGTCCCTGGGGAGCAGTGGGGGCCAGACCCGAAGCTGTTCCTGTGACCCACACGCTTGGGGGAAGACACATGAGCCAAACAGCACCACCTACGAGCGAGCAGTTGCAGACAGATGGCACACCGTGCCAAGGGGCCTATTTCATATTGACAGGCTCAAAAAAGTTGTTATTTAAACTGAAACCTGAAGAAAATCACCATCATCACATAGCTGACACTTACTAAAATGCCTTCTGGAATGAGGCACTGTGCCGAGTGCCTGCCAGGCCATATCTCGATGAGACCAGCCTCGATGCCAGTGGGCTGGATGGGCCCCAGCAGCCTGGCTCTGGGGGTGGGGCCTCTGGCCCTGGGGGTGGGGTCCCTGGCTCTGGGGACGGGGTGTCTGGCCCAGCAGCAGGTTCAGGGCCAGGCTAGTAGCCTCAGGAGTGAACAACAGCAGTCGGCAGGAGGGTCCTGGCTCTAGTCTGATGTGGCAGTTAGCTGACCAGTCACAGGAGGATGCCATAGGCCCGGCAGTATCAGATTGCTCTTTTACAGAAACTGGGGTAGGTGCACATAAGGATGGCTGGCGAGTGCCACGCAGACAGGGTGGTGAGTTCGGAGACGGTCGTGCTAAACTGGTCAGGAAGTGAGGCTGGTGTGATCAGTCTGGGAGAATCCAGCATCCATCTCAGGGCCAGCACAGCAGCCTCTGCACAGCCTGTGAGCTCCTACGCTTCCTGCGAGACCCCGGGCTCGTACTTCCGTGGCAGCATTGGCTGTGCCCCCGTGATGCCCCTGTGCATGGGGGCTGCTAGAAACCAGATCGCCTGAGCAGGGCTGGACCTGGGGCCTCAATCCGGCACAAGTCCCCTCCCTCTGGGCAAGCTGGCTTCGCCCTGGTCCTGCCTGGTCGCCAGTCCAGTGTCCCCTCCACTCCATGTCTCCAGCATTGAGCACGGCACCCCAGAGGGAGCTCCCTTGGACATGGCATGAAAACGCCCCCAACCCACAGGGCCCCGACCTGGGGCTGGGCTGCTCTCCCTTCCCCTGGTCATCTGGTGACCCCCAGTGGCCAGGGGACGCGTCACACGGTTCCTCCAGCCAACATACTAAGAAAGACAGTTGGTGGGTCCCAGCCAGCCTGCCTGTCCTCTGGGCACTTGTGCCTTGTCACTCACCGTGCTGTGCCCGAATGTCCTCTTTCCTTGTCCACCCCAGTCTAGCTGTGTGTCCTTGGAGGGAGGGGCTTTGTCTCTGCACCTCCAGAGCTGTGCGGAGGGCTGTGCACAAGTGTCCGTGATGACGTGTAAGGACGGGGCCGTGTGGCTGGGGTCTGCACTGAGCCCACAGTTCCATGTCCTGCCAGCTTCCTTCACAGAGCCCCGCATGGGAGTTTTTAGGAGTCATCAGTGCTCCTGGTGGGAATGTCGTCCCGAGCTCTGAGTTCTGTGTTTGATGGCACGAGCTCCAGGTAGCCGCCCGCTGTGTGAGTCACGTCACTGCATGTCTTTTCCGTGTTAATAAGCATCGATCAGACTGAGACTCCGAGATAAAGGAGGGCTGCTGTTTTAATCATTTTTCTTTTGCTGCTCAGAAACCAAACATCAGGACCTTATCTTTGCTTTGGAGATGACTTGGTGGAATCCCTTCCTCCCGTTCCATCTGTAGCACTCCAGCGTCACAGGGAAGGGTCCACATCCCATTTCTCATGTGGGCAATTTGGAGCAGGTGGCTAAGCAGCTTCCCGGTGACTGTCGGTGACAAATATCATGACTCCCAGAACAAAAGGCTGCCTTGAGTGAGCAGGGAACAGGTGTCAGGGGTGAGTCTCTCCTGCTGACCTGCCGTCTGTGTTCCATCTCCCTCCACCCCACAGGCCATTCCTCAACTACCAAAGGATGTACTACGTGTTCATACAGATGCTGTCCAGCGGGCCTGCCTGGCTGGCCGTCGTGCTGCTGGTGACGGTCAGCCTCCTCCCCGACGTCCTCAAGAAAGTGCTGTGCAGGCAGCTGTGGCCAACGGCGACAGAGAGAGTCCAGGTACGGAGGCGCTTGCCCCTGCTGGGGCCGTGCACGCTCTAGTTTCCTAGTTTTAAGATTGGGAAATGATAATTATAAAAGTAGAAAAGGTTTGAATTTTATGAAAATGTGATCAGTCCAAGTATGACTAATGAATTTCATAATATATGATTTTAACCATTATTAAACTGGGTAAAGTTCAAGATGACCAATGTTTAATTTTAAGTTTAGACCTAAGCAGTCATCTAAAATGATAAAAGAATGAGAAGAAAGATTCATACAAAAAACAATTTACATCCAAATTTTTAAAATTAAAAATTACTTTATAAAGGTTAAATTGCATAATTTTTAAGGATGGTGAATTTGGCTGCAAACGTTAGCATTTGTATTAGGAAACACTGGGCGTTGGTGGGGCTGCTTGTTTTCCACACTCCTGAGTTTGGCCACAAGCTGAATTCTGGCACAGGAAGGAAGTGACCCATGCAAAGTGCCCCCGGTGCAGGGCCCTGGGGATGCGAGCACCCAGCCTTGCTGTCCCTCCCTGTCTCTAGAGCAGCCCCAGCTCTGGCTTTGAGCTCTGTGGGGGGTGAGGGTGGGTGGGATAGGAACCCACCCCAACAGTCAGTGGCCGGGACTCACTCACTGCCCTTTCTGCTGACTGTCCACTGACAACACAGTGGGGAAGTTCTCACCTGGTGGTCCAGGGCACACCTGTGTCACAGTCCCTCAGGACTTTGTTAAAAATGCAGATTTTCAAGTTCGATCCCCAGAAATCTCCACTCATTCTGTGAGATGGGGCCTCACTCCCTGTGGCTCCAACGCAGCAGGGGTTCATTCTCCATGGGGCACCGGCTGGTGTTTGGGGTAGGAAACAGGTAGCCCTGCCTTGGGGTTGGCACTGCCCCACCTACCCCATCCCCAGCACTTGGAAGGGGACCCTGGCCGTAGCCCGTCCTGGGGCTTTGGGGCTAGTTTAAACGGTGGAAGCCCCAGCCCCAGCCCTGGCACCGGCACCCCCCACACCTCCAGGAAACAAAACCTCCGGACAGAAAGACTCCTTCTCAGCGACAGTGAGAACATCCACACACGATCCCACTGCACCTTGTCTGATTAAAGTGATGTAGGACAGGAATGCTTTTGGGGTTGGAGGCCTCCCCTCCACCCGCAGGTAGGAGCAGAGACACAGCCGTCTCAGTGCCTCGAGACAGTCCCGCTAAAGGTCCCCGCCTGAGCAGGGTGCAGTTGAACTCTGCAGGTGTTAAGAGGACGTTTCACTCAGGGCTCCCTGCGGCTCTCAGGGGCTACCACAGAACCTCTAGTCCCAGGATGGCATGTGGGACGGCGCCCTGCAGAGCCACTTTGGAAGTGCCAGGGAGGACCCCTCCTGTCCCACCTTCGCTTAGGAGTCCCTGTGTCTCTGTGTCCCCTGAGAGTCCAGCAGCCCTCGCTAGAAACCGACCAGAGCCGAAGCCCAGGAGGTGTACAGCGGGGACGGCCGGGCCCTCCTGAGGGAGGAAGAGCCAATGTGCGCCAGGGTGTGGGAGCCTTTAACCAACTCACCACCTCTTTGTTTCTCTTTTCCTCCCTCGTTTCCCTTCGCCTTCCAACCTGCTTTGCCTAAATAACCGCCTTGTTCCCACGCCCGGGACTGGCAGGCTAAGAACCAGTGCCTTTCTGTGGAGCAGTCAACCATCTTTATGCTCTCTCAGACTTCCAGCAGTCTGAGTTTCTAACGGAACCAGGTGATGCTTCTCTGCCTTTTTGCATGTTTGGGACGATGGTCACAGGACAATAGAGGGCTGACATGTGTCACCCGGAGTGGCCGAATAACACACTCTGGTGTCATTGGTTATAACAGCCCCATTAAGAAATGCCATGACCACTTGTCTCTTGAGGTCTACACAGCGGCTGTGGGCTGTGTTTTCTACCCGCAGCAACGTTTCTCTCTCGGTGCCCCTGAGAACACCAGGTCCCACCTGTGACGCCTCAGCGTCGTGTCCCACGGGCTCTCACGTCGCCAGGTCGGTCCTGTACACGAAGGTGTGGATGTTTGCGGTTCATGAGTCACACGAGCCCTGCTCAGTTATCTCAGCGCACCCGGTTCTCCGCAGCCGGCGAAGACGAGTCGTGAGACCCCTCACTACATGCTCCGCTCTGGGCGCCCCTTTTGCAGGTGGGGAAACAGGACGGCAGACGAGGGGTGCTCTCGGGGCCACACAGCACCGCAGGGAAGGCGGCCAGGCTCAGCCTCGCAACTGTACGCAAAGAGGGGACAAAACTGTCACGTCAAATGTTTTACCAAGTTCCCCTTTCACTTTTTTTAAAGAAAGACTTCACTGTTTTCAGAAAAGTTTCTCATTTTCTTTAAATGGCTGTAGAGAGTTCCTTGGCAACGTAGCGCCATCTGCGGAGCACAGAGCATTTTTCTGAGGCAGCTGCTCACGATCGAAGCCGCCTCGCCCAGAGCCAGGATTTCAGAGGATGAGCGTTGTCTAGAGGTGGCGTTCTGCCTGCCTTTCAGCTGTTTGTTCGTGCACCTAAATGCCGCATTTATGTAGTCTCAAGATTAGTGTGTTTGACGTTACTGTTTTACCAGCGCAGCACAGGAAAATGCGTACCGCAAGAAAAAGGCCTTTTTTCCTTTTAACAAGAGTTCATGTTCTATATATTTTAAACACTATTTTTAAACTGATAAGATGGTACGTTTTTTAAGTCCCAATAAGTAATGGCAATCAAAATTTTTCTAATTTGGTGTCATCAGAATTTGTTAGAATAAATTACACAATTTCATCAATTTACATACTTGAAAACATTTAGGATGAAATTATTAAGAACACTTGAATAAGTCACAAGAGGTCCTTAAGAAACTAATTAAATCATGCCCACTCTGGGCTAAAAAAAATATTCTAAATACTGATGCAGTTTGTGAAGAGCTGATCTGCTTCTCAATATACGCAGACAGACACTGGGCGCCAGCTGCTTGGAGAAGTCGCTGAGGTTTCCAGGGCTCTGACTCTGGCGTGACACCGTGGGCACGGCCAGCACCCACACCTTACCACGGGGTACCTGCTGCCAGCAGGCTCCTGGCACACACAGGGATTTGCTGTGTTGCTGCAAAACCACTTGGAGTTCTGCAAAACTTTGGAGGAATAAACATTTCATGAGTCCTTATGTTGAACATATTTTACTTCAAATGGATGGGTTTTTCCTTGTAACCTATTCCTATTTTTTTAAAAAAGTCATAGGCGTCAGGTATAATTATTACATATATGTAACATATATGTTATATATATGTGCACTTGCATCTCTGTCTGTCTGCACTTCTGTTTATATACAATTTAATTCTACATCATGCTGCCCTGAGTTTGGTTTAGCCTTGGCCTCACTGGACATTGGCCAGTTCACACTTGCAGTTCTGTGATCCAACCTTGTTCTTCAGCTTTTAAAATTCCCTTGTTCCTTGCTACTGAGAAACTAGGAAGGCTCGACTGAAACAATCTCAGTGCCCAGACACCCGGCCCGCCCACCTGGAGCCCATTGAGTGCATTGGCCTTAGGATGTGGGGCTGGTGAGGATGCTTCCACCTAGCAGGATGGGACAGCGACTCTCCCTGGGGCACACTGGCTACCTGTGCTGAGGAAGCTTGGGCCTGTGGCAGGACGTGGCTTTGGGATTCTGGAAGTGCCCAGTGGACCTTCCAGCTGACGGACCTTGAACGCCCTGCCTCTCCCATGGGGGCTGAAACCTGCTCCGTGAACCCTGTGCCACCTGTTAGTCCTTGGGTGTAGGTTCTTCTTGGCAGCAGTCCTGTTAAGAAAGTGGACAATTGCCCGGTAGAGGCCCTGCCCGCCCTTGCTGATGGGCAGCTCCATGAGAGCCCCGTGCAGAGTCCTGGCTGTGGGGCCACAGATGGTGCAGGTCAGTGCCACCATGGCCTGGGCAGGGCCCAGGAATGTGCTTCTGGTGCGAGTGGGCACTGGCCCGACAGCCCCACTGCATCCTGCCACAGCTGTCTCAGTGTCTTTCCTCATCCTTGCAGAAGAGCTTGCAACACAAGGCACCGGTTAGTGCCACACCGAGCAGCGATGGGCCACTTCTGAAGGACCTCTTACCACGGCCGGGGCGCGACTAGCTCGACGCTAGGTAACGGTATGGCCACTGCTGCGCTGGGTGCTCAGGCTGGTGTGCTGTGACTCTTTCAGACTGTTTTTCCTCCAAAGTTTTGCTGTGTTGTGCCGTTTTTGATAACTAAGTTTCATGATGAGAAAAGGACAAACTCTTTACACACATGCGCCTTTGCTGTCCCAGGTAAGTCATGGGCCTGAGGGTGACGTGCCCACATGTGGAGCACAGTTCGAGCACACGCACATGTGCGCAGATACCCCCACACACACATAATGGCCAGCGCCCCTCGGGACAGGCATGCGCACGATACAGCCCGACTGGCTGCGTCCAGACAGGCTCACGCCTGGTCCTTCGAGGGGGTTGCAGCTTCGCTTGGCAGGCTGTGGGCACAGATCCTGTTTTGAAATCTGAATTGGAATATGGTGAGGTTTGCACTGAACACGGGCTGCTGCAGGCATGGGTGTGAGTTCACTGTCTGCCAGCCGTGTCCCTGGAGATACCTGCGCCCGTGTGGTGTTGCTGACCCAGGCTCCCAGCCTGGCCAGACATTCTCGTGCCCCACACGGACCTGGCCCGCTGCCCCCGTCCGGTTAAATCTGACGGTGCTCCCAAGAGCTCTTGACCCCGTGGGCTATTCATAAGGATCCATGCAGCCCGCCCATCTGTGGCGGCATGAAAGGTAACAAGCAGGGACATGAACGAGCGTGGTCAGTGCGACATTCATCACTCCCGGGAGCCCTGTTCCTCTTGCCCTGGGTGGCGGGTTAGCATTTCAAGTCCGAGGGTCTTTGGGGCCTGTGAACTTTCGCTGCACATCACAGCAGTTGTGGGGAGAAGACTCGTGTGCACTGTCCATCCTTCACCCAGGCCCCCTCTGTTCTTCCCTGGGACCGTGGCCGGTCACTTGAAGGCACCATGAGAGACAGGTGCTTAACACCTGTGTGCAGAGTCACAGCGCCTCTGTGTGGCCTTTGTGGTGGGGTGGCCTGACCCTGACCCCACCTGTCCTGCCCTGAAGATGAAGTCCGGTCACTCCTGCAGAAGCCGTGGCAGGTGCTGCCTCTGGAAGTGGCTTGGGTCAGTGTAGGTGCCCACGGAGCTTCCTGGGACTGACGGTGTCTCGTTCTCTCTACAGAACCCTGTGCACAGTGTTGGGACCGCATTTCAGAACTGACCCCTCTTGTCTCTCCACAGAGGCCCTGTCCCTCGACCGCCCACCGGGGCCCCCACCCTCAGGAGGTGGCGTTCACGTTCTGGAAGAGCGAGGAATACGCCACGCTCCCTCCCACCCTGGGCCCTGCCCAGGACTCTTTTGGTTCCAGCCTGAGACGCGGCTGCCCTGGGTCCAGTCTGGAAATGCCGGTGTGATGGACGCTTCTCAGTACCAGCCCTCACGAGCTGTGCTCCGAGTGTCCGTGTGTGCGTGTGCTTCTTCTGGTAGCCAGGAGGCGAAGGAGAGGTCACAGACCTTGCCCTTGGGCACAGCGTGCTGGCTGTCACTCGTCCCAAGCCCAGCGGCCTCCCGACCTTTAGCTCAACTTTGAAAGGGACTGAGGCTCTGCCCGGCCATCCTTCCTGCTGCTGTGGAGGCTGCCCCCACCTGCGTGTCTGCACCCTCCTCAGCGTCGCTGCCACCCGAAGAGAAGGGCCGGCCAGTGGCCCGTGGCTGCGACACAGGAACACTCCCCGCTGTGGCGTCCAGCTCACACGGCACGCCTGCGCTGTCATAGCGCCTGGTGGAGCTGCCACTGCAATGCCTGTGATGTGGGAGCAGCCAGAGCAGCCCCGCAGGTGGTCACGTCCCTCTCCACAGACACACGGACTGGACTTCCTTGCTCATCTGACACTCGGGTTTTCCCATGGGTCACGTCTAAGCCACCTGACCCCATGTGCTGGGGCTGTCCGAGAGTCTCCATCCCCCTTCAACCGCTGTCACCGTGGAGAAAACCTCAGTAAGGTGCAGCGAGGCTGCCCGGCTCAGGCTTCACAGCAGAAGTGCGGGAGGCCGTCTGCCACACGTGACGACGGAGTCTCCAGTCGCTTCGCCCTGGGACCTGTTCGCTGCAGGGGTATGAGGCAGGGTGGTGGTTTGGGGTGCTTGGCTGTGATGGGCAGACACCCTCTGTCTCCACGGAGAGGTGGCCACAGGGGGGGGGCGTTCACGTCTAGGAACCTGCATCCCGCTGACCGGGCAGCCCCAGGATGGCCGACAGGTTCTGATAAGCAGTGTCCCCTGGAGACCGTGACCTGCAGCTTCACCACACGTGGGTCTGTGTTTCCCACGGGGCTCTCTGTGTCTCGCGACTGTGTCCGGTGTGTATTTGGGGTGGGTCAGCAGTCAGAAGGCTGCTGTGTCATGAAGTTCCTGTTCCTTTCTGTGCCGGTGTCTCCGTTTCTGGAAGCGATCTCTTTGACGTAGCCTTAATGGTCTAAAGAAGACATTTCAGTGTGAGATTCAGACTCCAGACATTGACACTGATGCTTTCTGGAAGAGCATCAGCCAGACACCGACAGAAGGTCAGCACGTCGCCAGCAGCCGGACGTCCTGCCCTGAAGCCGGGGCTCCGGCGCTTGAGCTGGGTCCGTTTCTAAGGACTTGGTAGTAGGCGTTTTTGGAAGTTCAGATTTCACCATTTGATTGTTTAATATTTCACTGAGAAAATATTTATTAGAAGAGGGGACAAATCGATAGCTGGAACCGTGAACATACTAGTTGGAGTATATCGAGGTGATGTACGAGCACCACACCAAAGATTAGGATGGTGAATGCGGCTTAGCACAGAGAAGGGGCCGCCCACACCCGCCTGCCCCAGGGTCCCTGGCGTCACCTCCGCCTGCGTGTGTTGCCGTGCTTGGCGCCCCGGCCCACGCTGACCCCACCAACAACGGTGTGTGTGTTTTTACAGCCCTTTTTAAGAACCCAATGTGGGTATAAACGTAATACCTGTTGGGGGACAGATTCTCTGTATGTTCAGTTAACAAATTATTTGTAATGTATTTTTTTAGAAATCTTAAAATTGCCTTTGCACTGAAGTATTTTCATAGCTGTTTCTATCTCTTTTATTCATTTATTTAACATATTGTCTAATTTTTAAAGTATGTTTTTAAAGCTTTCATTTTTAAGTTTATGAAATTTTGGCCACTTCACATTTAAATTCTGGTGTGAGTTTTGGCTGAATGTTTCATTCTCATGAATGTGAATTTTCAGATCTGATTTTATTCTCCACATACACCTCTTTGTTTCGTGGTTTCTGGGGCAGTGATTAGTTGAGCAGCATGTTTGGAATCCACTAATTTGCTATGCTTTTTCTTCACGGTTTGCTATAATTTCATCAGCTTTTTAAAAAAACTTAATCCCCAATGTGATTAGCTTTTTTTGTTTGTTTTTAATGTCCATCCTTCAGCCTTAAAAATAGAAGATTCTTGCTCGACAGTTCAGTGAGCTGCACCCCAGTCCTGCCTGTGTCGAGACATTACCATTTACCTCTGATGACACACGTCACAGTGTCAAAGTCACTAAACTTCACATGCTCCGAAATGTCTTTCTGAAAATTGTTTGGGCAATTATTAATGGACAAGTGGCACAAGATAGAAATAAAAGTATTAGAACCACCTCAGTGAAGTGACATTTCAGATATGATTTAATGCAATTTTCCACCTCATAGATGTTAGTATTTACTTGCCTTAAACTAACTTTGAAGCAAGTAGTGTCAACGTTAAGCACTTTTCTTAGTTTTGAAACTCTCACTCGCTACTGCACATGTGGATAAACCGCCAGCTGTAATGCCCCGTTGTCAGGACGGGCGGTCCCTGATTCACACTGGGCCCCTGACGCAGACCGCCCCACACACGCGTGAGGGGCCTGCTGCATCTGTGCTCTCTGGCTGTCAGCTCCACATTCGCTCATGCACACACCCACGCACACTCATGAAGCTCCGTCACACATACGCACATGCACACACATGCACATGCCATGTCCACACACCACAAACACGTGTGCATGCTCCATGTCCTTCATGGCATCCTGCCTCCTTCAGGCCCTGTGAGGAGTCTCTGGCTGGGCGGGGAGGTAGGGCTCCCTGGATCCCCACTCCGGGCCTCCATGGAATAAAGAGGTCCCTCCTGGCAGGACGCCCGGGTCTGTGCAGAGCAGGCCAGGGGCTGCTCTGGGGGTGAGACTCGGCGCCCTGGATGAGGCCCTTCCTCAAGGGGAGGTCCAGCTCCCCTGAGCTCAGCCCCGAGATGACGTGGCCACAGCAGTGTCTGGCCACCTGGGCAAGGGCGTCCCTGGGACCCCAGTCAGCCTGTTCCTGAGGGTCTGAACGGATGGAATGAGCAAGCTGGCCACAACCCCCAGGGCCTGGCACCCCTGCCATCCTGGGATGTGGTGCCAGCACCTCCAGGAGAAGGACCGGCAGGGTTTGGCTTGCTGGGGCCGTGTGGCTGTGACTACAGGCACCGCAGCTGCTCCGAGCTGCCACACACCGGCCGGGTGTCCAGGGTGTCGGAAGGAGGCTCCCAGCCACGTTCCCCGAACCACGAAGTGCGTGTGTTTTGCACTGACTAGTGTTGAACTACTGTAACCACTTTCATTTCATCTTAAAATTATTATTTATTCGACGACTTGGTATAACAGTCTGGTATACAGGCCCTCGCGTCCTATGTTGCTTTTTGAAGTTACCCATTTGATATTTTCAAAACAGGAAAAATATCAGCTGGCAAATGCAATCTTTTTTTAAGCTAGAGGTGGGTGAACAAGAATGAAAATCTTTCTGATACTGTGTCTATAAACAGCTTTAATGGAGGTGTGTTGGAAGTGTCAGGAAAGTGTCTACTTTTGCAGGAAAATATCTAAAGATCAGTTTATATAGCTTTATTTTTTACCTTATTAAAAGAATACAGAATTTTAATATGCATATATTGTCTCTGACTTAAAATTATGTGTCTGCATTACCATTTAAAATGTCTATTCATTATGTAATATAATAGAGAATCTTCAAAAATGTATTTAACATGAATGGTATCTGTAGTTGTCATTATCATACGTCCTAGAATTTATTTTTAAATTATTAAATATAGTAGGTGCATTTAACATAAGTCAGCCTCCAAACAGCAATGTTTAACTGATAATTCATTAACCTGCTTTGAAAAATTAAATTGTGAATTAAACCAAATCTAACATTTCTGTAAAGTTTATTTTTTATGCTTCTGTTTTTAACATTTATTTCTGTAGATAAACTATGACTTGGTAACATTAATTATATTGGACTTTTCCGTAGATTGTCTAAGAGACCTGAGTCTGCTTGCAGTAAAGAAAGAAACCTGCTCCCGCTTCTTTATAAACAAATAAATTCACCTAAGTTGCACCAGCATTTCCCGCTAATACAAACCATGGTTTGAGAACACAGTCAAGTGTGTCTGTCTGGGGTGAACGTGAAGAGTCCTGTGTGGTGGGGTGGCCTCCCTGGCTTCCCGGAGCTGGGGGCAGGGGTGAGTCCCAGGCGCTGACTGCCCCACTTGGATGCCAGGGGTCAGGAAGCCCCAGATGGGGTTTCTGCACCTACGGGGTGGTCCCACGACAGGCTCCTCCTGCCAAGACCCAGGTCTGGGTGCACTTCCTGCCACGCTTCTCCCTGCCTCTCATCCAGACTCCTAGAAGCCCAGCAGCCTCTAGGCTCTGTTGGCCAAGCCGCACCTTGCCCGCTGAGAACTGCCACCAGTCCCACCCAGGGAGGGCTCTGGGTGCTGCCTGAGCCCAGGAGGCCCCTGTCCACCCCAGGCCTCCTGAGGGTCTGGCCGTGTCCCCACACCAGCTCCCCACCCAGCCTGGCCAGGGATGCACTCTGCAGCCTCATGTCCTATAGGAAAACACTGCCAGTCCGATTCCTGGGGTCCCGTTCAGTTGGATGCCTGGGGGGCCAGGCCATAGCAGTCCCTCCACGTGACTCCAGGGGAAGCCCCCAGGAAGTGATGGTACCTGAGCACCCAGTAGCTCTGAGCTGTGGCCCAGGGGGCAGCCAAGCAAGGCCCTAGAACACCCACCAACCAGCCCTGCTCCTGGGCTCCAGATCCAGCCAACAGATGGGTGGCCTCTGCTCGTGGTCGTGATTGTCCTGAAGCAGGACCAGATACTGCCATGGACCCCTCAAAGCACAGTGTAGGGGGCTGAATGGCATCCCCCAAAAGATTTGCTGAAGCTCTAATGCCCAGTACCTTGGAATGTGGCCTTGTTTGGAGAGAGGGTCTTTACAGAGATGACCAAGTTAAGCCAGGGTTTCTAGGAGCCCAGGGGTTCCACAGCACAGACTTCCTCATACCACCCTGTCCCCTCCGCTCACGGGCGAGGGTGACCCCGTGTGGCAAGAACAGGGATTGCACTCCTTTGGCGCGACCCCGCCCCTACTCTGGGCTAGCGTCGTGGGGCTCAGGACCGCTCCTCCCTCCGCCCTCCGGATCTCACCCCTCCCCGTCTTCCTCCTGGCTCGCCCCATCCGCGCCCAGTGTTAGCGACCGACAGGAAGGTGGCATCAGGACGCATGAACACCTGCAGAGCATGGAGCTTTGGGAGTGGGCGAGGACCGTCCCCTGGCTGGTAGGTGTGTGGAGGGTGCCTGTGGGGGGGCTGGAGGGGGCTGGGAGGAGGAGGGGTGAGCGGGGAGGGAGGCGATGATGGCGGGGAGGAGGGGGCGGGGGTGGGACAGGAGACCCGGGACGCTGTGGATAGAGCCTGGCGAAGTGGCTTGTTCTCCTCCCACCACTTCCAGCTGTGCAGACCGATGCTGGGCCTGCCCTGAAGGTAGCGGTTCGGCTCCCGAGCCCCAGCCTAGCGTCTGGCCTCTGGGAATCTCGAGACCCCAGCCTGGGGGGCTCAGAGTGGGGGAGCCTCCCGCTGTGTCCACGTGCAGAGGCCCCACCCCATTGTCACAACGGGGATCCTCATACCACCAGGGTAACTCTGGGAGGAAAGGAATTCTGCTGGGGTCCCGGTGGGCACCTCTTAGAGCCACACTCTAAGCTCTCCCAACTCCTGCCAGGGCTCTTGGGACAGGTGTCTGGGGATAGGGCTACCTGGGGAGGGAAGGCTGGGGTGGGGTTCACCACCTGAATCTTTAATTTCCTTGCTTGTTTGGGCCAGGATCCTCTTGGCCCCAGGATTCCCACAGTCTTAGCTACTTTGCTTTCCAGCTGAAAAATAGACTCCTACTAGGAGTTGGCTTTAATCTGTCCACCGCCTTTGGCGCTTCCCAGAGCCAGCTGGTGGCTGCCGCCTGTAGCATCAGAGCTTAAGTAGAAGCCTGTGGGAGGCTGGGCCAGGAGGAGGCTGTCTCCAGAGCAAGTGCAGCTTCTAAGTTTTGCTGGACACCTCTCCCTACCCCGCCGTGGGGCACATAACCAGTGCTGTCCCTAACAGGGCTGGCAGAGCCTCTGGACGATGCGTGGTGGTTAAGGTGACCCCCGACTGCAGAGGCAGATGGTCATGGCAGGCCCCAGAATGTGCAGCCACAAGAAGGCTTGGGCTGCTCATGCTCCAGGTCCAGTTATGGCCAAGAACCACGTGTATCTTCTGTGAAATGAGGGCAAGGCCGAGCCTGGCTGCCTCACAGAATTGCTGTGGAACATCACATGGGGTGCAAGGCTGAGGAGTGTGAGGGTGAGCAGTGTGAGAGGAGGGCTTGGGGAGAAGCATCCTCACAGACCTCCAGATGCTGAGCCCCTCTAGAGGGAGGACACGGTCTGGGAGTCACTGAACGCATAAAGGGGGTTGGTTTGCAGCATGCAGTGGAGATAGGAAGCTGCAAGCTGAAAGGATTCTGTGCAGCTTGAATTCAGGTCTCTCCAGCACCCAGCTGCCTGCTAAGGCTGAGGTTTTAATTGGTCCCAGACTGGGTGGTCCAAGATCAGCTCCCCAGTTGAGACACACCCATACTGACTTGAGAGTCCCCTGAGTGGAGACTTTCACAAGAATCTGGACATTTATCTTGGAAAGGCAGCATCTCGGTGACTCGGGGCTGTCATCACCGTCACTTGAAAAGAAGAGGTCCCTGTCTCTAAGATTGTTTAGTTAACTTTTATAAAACGGAGGGAAAATACCTGAACAGAGGTCACTGCAGTAGATGTGTGGTGGAGACAGCATTTTGTGACCAGTTTAGCTGAGTCGGCATTTTTAAAAGAGGTTCCTGGGGGAACAACAGTTAGAAGTGTGATAGTAAAAGGAACAGAAATTGAACGTTCTGGGTGCAGCTGAGGTCCCACAGAAGGTTGTGAACTTGTTGAATTCTTGCCTGGGGCCTTTTTGAGTAACTATCTCTGGAAAAACTCCTTTACAGGGGCAGCCACTATTTGAAAAGCTTTTTTCCATTTTTGGGGCACTGTTGTCAGTCCCACTCTCTTTTTCCTTGACCTCTCCCCATCCAGGTTATCCAAGACCTTAAAGGCAAGGCTTAAAGTTCTGCTTGTGGAGTCTGAGGCCCTTTTTCAAGTTTTTGGAATTTACGCAAATGTTGGGGCTGACTGGGAGGTGGAGTACATTGCTGAGATGGATTGTCCCTCCTTCGTGTGAGGATCTCGGTTAGTGAAGAGGAGAATGACTTCAGGAATGAAAAGGACTGGCATTTCATCCTGGCTTCATCCATCTGGGCACCTAGTTTACAATGCCTTATGACCTTGCAGCCTCCCAGAAAGGGGGCTGGTGTGCGGGAGAGGGAGTTCTGGAATGGCTAGCCAGAGCAGCTGGGGCCAAGTGGGAAAAACAGAGACTGAGAAGAGGAAGGAGGAGCAGGCGTTCCAAAAGAGAACATCATCTCGAAAGTGAGGGCAGTGAGAGAGAGGCAGGGGTAAGAAGTAACA
>CAUYSK010030785.1:0-25537 GCA_963575035.1 Avahi laniger
TGCAGAGAGATAGGAACACTCATACACTGCTGGTGGGACTGCAAACTAGTACAACCTCTGTGGAAAGTAATTTGGAGATACCTCAAAGAGCTGCAAATAGAACTACCATTTGACCTCGCAATCCTATTACTGGGCATCTACCCAAAGGGAAAAAAAAAAAACCATTCTATAAAAAAGACATCTGCACTAGAATGTTTACATCAGTACAATTCACAGTTGCAAAGACGTGGAAACAACCCAAGTGCCCATCAATCCATGAGTGGATTAATAAAATGTGTTATATGTATACCATGGAGTTCTATTCAGCCACAAAAAACTCATGATCATTAGCACCTCTTGTATTATCCTGGATAGAGCTGGAGCCCATTCTACTAAGTGAAGTATCACAAGAACGGAAAAACAAGCACCACGTGTAGTCACCATCAAATTAGTATTAACTGATCAACACTTATGTGCACATACAGTAATAACATTCATTGGGTGTCTGGCAAGTGGGGGGGGGGAGGAAAGGATGAGTATATTCACACCTAACGGGTGTGGTGCGCACCGTCTGGGGGACGGACATGCTTGAAGCTCTGACTTGAGTGGGGCACAGGAAATACATGTAACCTAAACTTTTGTACACCCATAATATGCTGAAATAAAAAAAAGAAGAAACTTTGTTCCGATAGTCATATGTGGTAAAATAATAGTGTGAAAAAATCACTAATTTTAATAACTGTGTCAGTATAAGATTCAGCAGTTAACTTAATAAGATTTCCTTAAAGGTGCATTATAATAAAAAATCTGTACACTCAGTATTGTCTTGATATTGTTAGAATAATAGTAAAGAAATATAATAGCTAACGCTTAGTGCTTACTCTATGGCAAAGTACCACTGAGTGCTCACTACAACCCTATGAGGTAAATTACTATTCTTATCCCCATTGTACAGATGAGAAAACTGAGGCACGGAGAAGTTAAGTAACTTGCCTAAGGACACATAGCTAGTAATAGGTACTGGGATTAGAAGCCAGGGAATCTGGCTGCAGAGTCTGTGCTTTTAACACCACCTGAAGATGAAGAACAATACATTTCACATGGCAATATAAATACAAGTGGTTCTAGCAATCTTACTAACTCAACTCAAAAGCTTTGTTTGCTTAATTGACTTTGACAGTGACTGATCCCTAGCTCTTGGGAGATCCTGAAATTTCTGTTTCATGATGATTAATTTAAGAATAGCTTGGCTGTCAGGAAGGCAGCGTCCCAAAGTTGAGCAGACAATAAAAACACTGCTTCTTCCACCCTGCAGGAAATGTGCATGCGCCTGTCAGCTGCTTGGGTGCCCCTGCCCGCTCTGGTTCACATAAGCTCTGCCCCACACATGCAGGCACCCTACCTGGCCATGCAGAATGGACTCCAGCACCAGGGCCCACAGGTCCACAAAGGTCGTGGGGTGGCCCTGTTCAGCCTGCAGCTCCAGCTCCTGGCGGTAGCCCGCCAGGCACTCTGGGGAGAAGACTTCCAGTTTGCTCTTGGCAAGGTGCTCCCGGACATGTCTGATGGGACCCTCGAGGTCCCCATGTGACCACTCAGGGTCCCCGTATAGGTGGGCCATTGTCCTGGGAGAATAAGAGAATAGGACAGTAGGAGACTAAGGCCCAGCATAGGGCACGGCAACTCCTCCTTCCCACCCTCCAGCTTCTCCCAGTGCGTGGCTCCTGCTGCCAGGGCTCTGCCTATGTGGAAAGTGTGTCAAAGGGCTTTCTCTCCTAAATCAGCTCTGTCCAATATTAAAATAATGTGAGCCACATATGTAATTTTAAATTTCCTAGTAACCACATTTAAAAAGTATTAAGGACCTGTAAAAATTCATTTTAATAATATATTTAATTTAATTTAATAATGTGTATCTAAAAATCATTTCAACACAGTCAATGTAAAAGTTACTGACATAATTTGTAATTTTTCAAACTAAGTCTTCAAAGTTCACAGTGTATTTATAACACATCTCAGTGTGGACTAGCCACATTTCAAGTGGTCAATAACCACATGCGTGGCTCGACATTGTGGTTCATGCCTGTAATCCTAGCACTCTGGGAAGCCAAGGCAGGAGGATTGCTTGAGCTCAGGAGTTCGAAACCAGGCTGAGCAAGAATAAGAGCAAGACCCTGTCTCTACTGAAAATAGAAAGAAATTAGTTGGGCTTGGTGGCTCATGCCTGTAGTCCCAGCTATTCGGGAGGCTGAGGCAGGAGGATCACTTGAGCCTAGGAGTTTGAAGTTGCTGTGAGCGAGGCTGATACCATGGCACTCTAGCCCAGGCAACAACAAAGTGAGATTCTGTCTCAAAAAAAAAAAAAAAAAACCCCAAAACAAAAACCACATGGGGCTTGTGGCTACTGTATTAGGAAGCCCACTTCTGGACCCTATTTCCATCTTTGCGGTCCTGTCCTAAAGCCCTGTAAGACTCTACTTGTCAACAGCTGTCACCTAAACTCCTCTGATAAATTTCCTCTTCTTTTACTCCTTAAAGTCACGTTTTGATAAGACTCAGAGGAATGAATCTCTAACAGTAAAATGTTCCACCTCATCACAGGCAGGGTGAGGTGATGGGAGGCAACACCGTCTTAAGGTAAAACAACATCTCTTGAACTCAATTTCTTCGTCTATACAGTACCATATGGACAACAAGAGAAACTGCCTCAAAGAGTGAGATAGCCCAAGTAAAACACTTAGCATGATGCCTGACACTGCGGGAGGCCCAAGTTGGATTAAATGAGGTAATAACAATGAAAGGAAAAAAAGAGCTACCAATCTTGAGCTCCTGGTTGTGTGTGGCATTAGTTAAGTGTTTCACTTGGGCTATGCCACTCCAATCCTATAGAGTATGTACTATTATTGTCCTTTTTGGAGATGGGTCAACTGAGAATCAGAGGATATAGGTTGCTCAAGGTCACCCAGCCAGTAAGTGGTTTTGCCAAGCTCAAACCCGGCTCCCTCTGAGTTGGCTACCTCACAGCTCTTCAGTAGCATCTGGACTTCATGCATGGCCTTGCGCATGGCAGGACTATCTGTTTCCCACCAGTGAGAAAGCCGCTTGGCACCCATCAGACCCCCTTGCTTCCACCTACTCAGCTTCCCCATATAGAAGGACCCTCTGGTGTCCACTCTGCCCACCCCCACCCCCCAGGGCCCTGATCATCTCTGCTGCTCTAGGCCCCAGGCCCCTTACCATGTAGAGCCTGAGGTGCCACTGAAGTAGGTCACGCAGTCAAGAAGACCCAGCTTCTGCAGGGCCAATAGGTGGCCATAGAGTGCGGTCATGGCCCGGGCACCTCCTCCTGTGGCCACAATGCCCACAACAGGGACCTGGACCACACACAGACACAGGCTGGCTTAACAAGGACAGGGACGAGCTGCTCCCCACCTTACCCAGGACCTCATCTTGCTCCCTGCCTCCAGGGAAGGGCCATTGTGGACAGGGACTGGTGGAGTCAGGGTTAGGGCTGGGTCCAGTCCCTATTCTGGAAGCAACAGCTCTCAGCCCAGGATAGAGCCCCAAAGGGAATGGGAATCCCAAAGCTTACCCATACCCCCAAAACTCCCCCCACACGCCCACTCTCCATTCTCTGCTGACTGCATGTCTGGAGAGGCACAGGAATCAGGTACGCTCTTAAACCTAGTCCAGAGTGTCTGCACACACATCCCCATTGCACCCCCAGACCTCGTCCTCATGCAGGTCTCTGTCCAGCTGCAGGGCCTGCTTCAGGGCCTTGGCTACCACCTGCTTCCTCCTGCTCAGGAAGACCTGCTCCTCCGCACACAGATCGAAGCCCAGGTGCACGGCCAGCTCCTTGGGGCTGGGACAGAGGAGGATCCAAGGGTCAGGAGGTACCTGCACAGCTCAGCCACTAGTTGGCCAAGCCCACAGCAAGCTGCCAAGTAACCTCCCTGCTCCACTCCCAAGGACCACCCTTTCCCACAGCCCTCCTCTCCCCCATCACCACCTCTCACTGTCTCCCACAGATACAAATGTCCCTACCAGCTCTCTGCCTTGAGCTGCAGCCTCACTCCTGGGGCCTGAAATCAAAGCAAGAGACCCTGCTCACATTGTCCTAGACCCTGAGGGGCACATGGTATCCCCTGGGGCCTTGGACTCCCCCATCTTCAATCTCGCTGGCACTTCCCATGCAGTTGAAGCCACTTACATTTGCAGCAGGAACATCAATGGTCACCTCTTTCCCCATGGCCAAGGACCTCAGGGGCACGGTGAGGTGCCACGCTGAATTATCCCAGTTCCAGACATTGCTTGTGGAGCTCTAGAGGGAAATATTCATTCATTTATTCATTCATTCATTTCACAGATCCTGAGTATCTAGACTGCAATCCAGACAGACATAGTCCCTCCTTGATACTATAAAAATAATTACAATATTTACAACTAATCTAATTACAATTACTAATAATTAGAAAATAATATGAGCTAATATTTATTTAGTGCACATGTGTTGCTCTCACTGAATCACCTGTGAATTTATAAAGACACAGGTGATGGGCTCATGTTAGTGAGAGCCGGGAAGGAACTAAGCTGTGTGATATGATGGAGTAACCACAGGTGGCTGTGTGTGGGGTCTCTCTGAGGTGAGGGGCAAGGAGGGCTCCTCTGAAGAGGCGCCGTTTGAGCTGAGATGTGGAAGGAGCCAGCCGAGGGCAGGGAGAGCACTTGGCATATTGGAAAACACAGTAGGGCGAGGAACAGAATGAGGCAGCAGTGTTGGGCAGGGGCCAGGCTGGGCAGGGCCTGTGGGCGCAGACATCAGGTTTTACTCTAAGGGCATCATTGGAGGATCCCCTGGAAGACTCCGACAAAAGCTGACATGGCGTAGCAGTCCCCTTGCCCACCCGGCCCCCTGGTGATCTCCCTGTGTGCTGAGGGTGCAGTGTCCAACTGGGAGGGGCTGACAAGGCCACAAGGGACCTGGCCTTTCCGGGTGGGGGGAAGGCCAGGGAGAAGGCTGCAGAGGCTGGAGTTGACCGAAGGCTGGGATTGGTGGGAGACTTCTAGAGGCAAGACCCACCCTCAGGTGCCCACTCAGCTCTGTCTCTTGGGCCGCCATGTAATGAAAGCAGAAGGCAGAGGCTGTGCCCAGGGCCAATGTCTGTGTGTCCTCATATGACCCCTTCAGCACCAGCTCCAGCTCCAGCTTGTCCTGATCTAGGGAGAAAGCGGGCAGGTTAGCATGAGGAGGAAAACAGCCTGGACCCCAGCGTGGTCCTGGAGAACCAGCAGTGCTGCGTGGACATGGGGGAGGCCCGGGAGGCTGCACCATCATAAACAGGATTCTGAAAAGGGGCCTTCCCAGCCTGCAGGGCCCCACAACCCCCATGGGAAGCCCACCTCCTGTGACATGATCTCCCCAGGCCAGGGGACTCTCCTGCCTGGAGGAGACATGTGGCCCTCTGTGCTGCGTGGGCAAGAAGGGAGAGGCCAGCTCCACCCTGCTGCTCGCCTCCTGCCCTGTGCAGGTTCCCCAGCAACCCTTGTCTATCCCCCGTTCCCAGCAGGGCCAGACCTGGTGCTGAGCAGGTCTCACCTGCGATCACGGCAGCGCTCCCCGTGTGGTCCAGACGCACGTCCAAGCATGACAGCTCTCGGGCCTGGGACAGACCACATCATGGGCAGGGGGCTCTGCAGGGTAAGCTGAGGTCCCCTCAACCTCAACCCTCTGTGCCCCACTGTCCCAATTCCACCACACACTGGACAAGAAGTAAGGTTCAGAATGGGACCGAACGCAGAAACCCTTCATCCATCTCTCACCCACTGCGATTGCTGAGCCCGATGTTGGGGAGCAGCCAGGAGAGCCCTGGCTCCACACCCGCTCCCTGCTCTCCTGGCTTTGCAAAACTTCTGGAATCCCCAAAAGCACCCCCAGCTCTCAGACATGGTTCTTTCTTCTCCATGTTTCTCTGCGGCCTTGGCCTGGAGCATGTATTCTACTACAGCGACTCCCAAATAGTGTAAGCAAAACGGGATGATGGCACAGGTGTCAGAAACAGGTCAAACTGCAGCAACTAGAATATCTCCTAACCGTCCTCCACTTAACTGATTGCCAAGTGTGCCCCCTGCACGCTGTCTGTGACGCATGCCAGCTGATGCCAGGTGCCCACTCCCCATAGAACCACCGGGTTCACCAACCCATAGCTGGTCTCCATCACCTCCTAAGAGGCAGGACCACAGGCATGACTTTATTTTAAAGTGTATTTTTAGAAAGTACTATGAGCTCATCAAACAGGCATTTGCAGGCCCCTGAGAACGAGCACCTCCTTAAACTCTGCGCTGCAGGTGTCTTTGTGCGGGATCGCAGGCCCGTCTGCTCCCAGGTGGTGCCTGTGCTGCCAGTCCAAGGGCCACGCTTGGAGTAGAAACTTCTAATGTACCGCTGGCTCACCGCCTTGTGCTCCTGAGGCTCCACTGTCCCAAGGAGGAGCTGGCTGACCCTCGGGCCCCACCCCCAGTCTCCTAGATGCGAAGCACACCACGCTGGAACCTCTCTCTGAGCCTCGGGGACCTCGGCATTAACAAGCCGAAAGTGGGCCCGGCCTGCGTGATTTCTTCATCACTTTTGAGGAAGAGCTCAGAGTCAATCCCTGAGAACTGAGTTTGTCACACATGACTAAATGCCATCAAGAAGCACCTGAAGTTCCTCGGATGGTCCCTCAGCCATCCAGCCTCGGGCCAGAACCTCCTCTCAGCAGAGCCCTGCCCGCCCTCTCTCCATGTGCCCTTTGGCTCCAGGCCCCTCCAACACCCAGAGCCCCAGGGGTGTCTTCCCACAGAGCCCTACCCCTGCCCTTCCCTTCTGGTCCACACCCTGGCAGCTGCCCCTCCACCCCAGGTGTCTGCCCGGGCGCCCCTCCCCTAGGCTGCGGAAGGCAGTTACCACAAGGACATTGTTGGTGATGAGGTTTTCTGGGCGGTCCGACCTGGAAAAATCAAACCATCCAGAGTCAGGCCTTGCAAAAGCAAATGCTTCCTGCGTTGGCCTGCTCCCTGCCACCCCTGTGGGGTCTCTCTGGGTGGTGCTGAGGGCTCTGTAAGTCCTGGGTAAGGTTCAGTGGGAGGGGAGATGCTTCTGCGGGAGGAGAGCTGAGGAGAGAGAGAGCAGGGAGAGGAAACACGGCCTCCCTGTCCTCATTTCCCTAAGAGGACCCCTGCCTCAGCCCGCCTGTCTGGCAGGATGGGAGAAGAGGGACAGCATATCCGGCTGGGCTGCCCACAGGGAGACTGGGGTCAGGGCATTTCCCCAAATAGAGCCGGGGCCCTGGGCTGTGTGCTATTACTCACGTTTTCTCCATCAGGAACTCCACGTCCAGCTCCTCCTCTCCCTGAAACCCGAGAGGATGAGCAAGTCAGCCACACTTACACGTGGCCTTGGAGGTGACACAGTCTTTTATAGACATTATCTCAGCATCTCAAGCGCTCTCTCCAGGAGGCATGTTAATGCAATTGTTCCCAATTCGCAGCTGAGGAAACCGAGTGTAGGGCCAGATGGGCAGCTTGCCCATGCTACCCACAGCTAGTAAGCCAACAGAGAACAGGTCTCCCTCCCTCTGGGCCCCAGAACTCCGGGCAGGGCTGGAGGGGAAGACCAGGAGCACAGCCAAGGAGGTATGAGCATGCGCGCGACCCCTTTTTTTCTTCCTCTTGAGGAGGGGACAGCCCCTAGAACTCTGCGCTCCCCCAGCCCCTGCCGGCAGCAGGGAGGGCACCAAGACCCTCACAAAGCAGGCCCCGCAGCTGCCCCATGGGTTGGTTTCTGAGGGACATTAGGAAGTTCTCCACCTCCCAAAACCTTCCTGCCACAGATGACTAAAATTCCCCATTGGGTGATTCAGTCTGTAATTGTAAAGTTAAGCCTTCTCCTTTCTTATTAAAATGCAAATATCTCTGGGAGAGGTTTCCATCTTCCTGTGGATGAGTAGACCCAACAGCATCCAAACAGGTGGGACAAACCGAGCAACTTCCTCAGCCTGGAGCCCGCGGGGACTTCCTCACCCACCTGGGGACGCTGGGAGAAGGTCTTCCGGAGTGGCTTGCCAGGGAGGACTTCTGAGACGTCATAGAGCACCTTGAAGCAGATGTCATCCTCTGTGACTGAGTCCTCATCGTAGACACTAAGCTCCAGAACATTCTAGGGACCAGGAACAGCAACTCAGCACAGTATCTACTCATAGCCACGATAATAGCTCACCTCTGTTGAACACTTACTGGATGTGTAGAAAAGGGTCTTAAGCCTCCACACTTTTGTACTTCAAGATAAAAATAACCGTACAACTTGAAAGAAGTATAACAAAGTCTAGCAAAGTTCCTAATTTTCCCCTCCTGATTTTTGTTTTTATCAAAAATAAAATCTTGTCTAAGAAATCTGTCCGTCTCTGTCCCTTTCTCTCCCTGGCCTTGCTGGTCCCCTGAGGCGCACTCTTGGGGACATGCCAGGCCCTGTGCTGGTTGCCTTCAGTGCATCGTCTCACTGAACCCGCCAACGACCCAGTCAGGAGGGGACTTTTACTGTCTCCATTTCATAGATGGGCTTAGCGAGGAACAGCTGGAGGTCAGCCCCGCAGCCACGGTAGAGGGACCGTGTTCGTTCATTCACACATTCTCTCACACACAGCACACACGGACCGGGCCAAAAAGACGCCCTCCTCCCGACTTTCCCTGCCAGAGTCCCGGAGGATGTGTGCTCCACTCAAGAGCCCTCCCTGCGGGGGGACAGCCTGTTCACAGTGAGTGGCCAGGGGTGCCCTGGCCTTTACCTTGACCTGATTGTGGATTAGGAAACTGAAGGTCTCGTTCCACACAGGATGACTGGAGTCGGTGACTGTTTTGGTCTTGAACTTCATACCCGGGGCGGTTGGCAGCTGCAGGACCACGTAGGGGTCTGTCTTGCTCACTGCCAAAGGCAAGAAAACGTGAGAGAGAGAACTCCGCACACGCCTCTCCAGGGGCCACGCCAGTTTCCTGCCCAGACTCTGGTGGCCACTATGGGTGGCCCCGACCAGCCCCAGGGCACTTGTCTGGGCCTCTTCCTGGGATTCTGTCCTCCCTGCACCCGGTGGGCCCCAGGAGACTGTTACTCACTCAGGTCAGCCCAGGGCAGGTTCCGCGCCTCTAGGACCCTTACGGTGAGCCGCCAGCAGGCAGAGGCCTCTCCCTGGAGAGAAATATCAATCTACCGAGTCCTTGCGGCTTGTCACCTCACCCAAGCGCACAGCTGCTGTGCTGTGGGAGCCCCTGGCTGCAGACATGCCCTCACCAGTCTCCCAGAACTTGGTGACACTGCCGTGCTGCCTGGGATTCTGGGGACCAAGCAGCCTTTGTCCACCACTGCCCTTGGGGTCATGGTTCTGGACTACAGCAATCAGGGGACAGCAGATCCCTGGGGATGAAATTTAAGGGCTCTCTCCCCTTTAGGGACAGGATTGCACGACATAGTAGACAAAGCAAGGAACTGAGGCCGAGGAGCGGCCACCACACTGCTCAGTCTGACACCAGCCACACCCAGAGCTCCCAGGGAGGGCAGCCCTTTGGAGAAGCACAGGGCCCTGCTGCCCAGCATCCTGCCCCCAGCCCTACCGGACAGGAAGTGGGTGCAGGACTCAAGGGGATGCTGAGCCCTGGGGTGCCTAGGGGTCTGTGACACCCACAGACACTGCACTGGAGCTCAGCCCGTCTGCACTGCTGGGGTGTGGATGAGGAAACTCCAAGATCCTCAGCCCGTTATAGGGAGCAAGGGGTGCTGTGGGTGAAAGGTCGTTGTGAGTAAGATGCTCACGAGGACAAGCCACCAAGGAGAGGAAGCTGAGTGGGCAGAGGCTCCCAGGGCAGAGATATGAGCAAGCGAGTAGAGAGTAGGTGGCAGGAGGAAGAACTGAGGCAAGTGGGGCATGGCCGAGTCCTGTTGGGGACAAGGCACTGGAGGGTGTCTCTGGCACTGCTGGGACCCAGAGGGGCCCTTGGGTCTCATTTCTTCCTGGGGCCCAGCTCTGTGGCTCTCTCTGGGCACCCTGCACAGGTTTCTTGGAATAAGCCCCTGAGACCTGAGGTAACTCACTCAAATGGGTCTGGCAGGACAAAGGGGCATTTTTTCTCTGGGCTGACCCCAAGGTCATTGGCCTTGTGTCATGCTGAATAGGAGGCTGTGGGGGCAGACCCCTGTGGGGCCCATGGGCCCAGCAGGCAGAGCCTGCGTGGGAGGGGAGGGACGTCAGAACTGGGGGGAGCATCGCCTGCACCGGAATGAGGTAGTGGGAGCCCCCACCCAGGAGGGGACTCTTCAGGGCCACAGTGTGGCAGGTCCCCTAGGGGCCCCGCTCGCACAGAGGGGTGTGAAATGCTAACCCCTGGAGACGTGCAGTGTGGCGGGCCTGGTGAAGAACCCGCAGAAGATCCCCATGCCAGGAAAAGTCTGAGCTGGAGCTTCTGCCACTCAGTGGGCTCTGCGCCAGCTTAGCCCACACTAAGTCAGTCCGACCTCGTGGGCCCCTTACTGCCCCCCACCCCTCTGCCCCCACCCTGAGGGAGCGGAGGCAGCACGGTGCTTGCGTGGTGGACGTTGGGCAGGCATCGCGTGGCTGGGAGACAGTGGCGTGGGAACAAAGCTCTTTCCTGCGCTGCGCCCTCCCCCGACCAGACCCACGCACGCCATGCGTGTGGTCAGAAGGTCTCAGCGCTCGCAAGGAACCAGTTGGTCTCCGCTCTGCACACGTGCTGCCTGCTGGGGGCCAGCCCAGCGCCCGTGGGGACGCACTCCCCACAAAGACCCATAAAGGATGACAGGCCACAGTAAAGCCACCCGTGACTCACGGCCCCACCCAGCATCTTCCCTCTCCTGTGGCTCCGTGCTGAGTGTCCCTGTCATTCCAGTCAGCTCCCCAGCAGAGCACACGAGCTCTCCCCCAGCGAGGTAGCTTGTTTCTTTCTTCTCGGGGATTAACGCCAGTGACACCAGCATCATTTCTACTCTATAGATCTCAAGCCACAGGTTGTAACTGGCAGGGACTTAAGGCATTTTTACACACCTGGCTCCATTTCCTCCCTGCACCCAGATTCCTCCACGGCCTGCCCAGGGAAGCTGGTGTCTGGGATGCTGGGGCCTGCAGGGTGCCGAGTTTCACTGCCCCACTGCAAGACAGGGGAAGGGCAGAGGCAGCCTGGCCTCCCTCCCCTGCTCCTCGGGCCAGACCAAGGCTCCACAGGTCCACAGCCTGTGGGCTGCTCCAAAGCCACTTGGGGCTGCAAAGAAGTGTCCCCAGTTGCTCGCATTCTAGCCAGTCACCGTCCCCAGTTTGAGGACTGCTGTTCATTTCTCCCTCCTGCCACTGAGAGCTTCTCAACCTCCGAAAGCCCACCATTTCCTGGCAGGTTATTTTTCCCAGGGTGAAATCCCAATTCTCTGCACCTCTAAGACCGTCACTAACATAGAGCACATAGAGCATTGTATTATTGTGACAATAATTACAATGACTGGTCTTTATGGAGAGTTAAAGGCAGACTCTGGAGCCAGGTTATCTGGATTTAAACTCTGCTCCTGTCACTTACTTGCTGTGTGACCCTGGACAAGTCACTAAACTTCTCTGTGCCTCTGTTTCCTCATCTCTAGTGAGGATAATAATAGTGTGGACTTCACAGGGTAATCTGAGGCTACAAATGTTAATACCTATAGAATTCTTAGGAAAAAAATAAGCAGTTTCTAGGTAATTACTCTTATTACTATTTATTAAGTGCTTTTTATGTTCCTAGGAACTGTAAAAGTTGCAGATACCAGGATGAAATCACTTTTGTCAGACCCAGATGAAATAGGTCCAGGAAGACACAAAAGAAATGAGGCTCATGTTTACGTGTCTGAGATGAGAACTGTTTCCAAGGATTTTCTAAAAACCCTGCAGAAAACCATTTCACATCCTTCACACACCTGCTCTGACAAGGTTTATCGCTAGACATCCTTCAGGACGGCAGTAATTCAGATAAGATGCTCTCAAAGAAAAACCACTTGCCCAGTAACTGTATCTCCACCAACGAGCTGACAACTTGAGCTTTGAGCCTCTGGGACCAATCACCTCTCTTTCTAAGCAGCTTATGTGAACCTCTCCCTTTTTGCTAATACAAGCTTCCCTTTACCCTCCCCTCGCCAGAGTGCTGGTGGTCTGCCATTCTACATTCTAGGTTACAATCCTCGTCCCTCATTCCGGAGTAAACTCAACATATCTAGAGAGAATTTTCTCTGGTGTCTTTCTTCAGACTGACAGTGCTGTGCTGAGCACATTCCATATTCTAACTTGATGGATACTCTCACGGCCTCATGAGACAGCCTCTCACCTCCTCCCATTTTACAGATGAGGCAACTGAGGCTCAGAAAGGTTAACTCGCCTCAGGTCACAGTTAGCAGGTGACAGAGTTAGAATTCAAACTCCAGGGAAGAGCTCACAACCCCTGTACTATTCTACTATTCAACCTTCCCGGGACTTTGCTTCTTTGTAAAAGCATCAAACTTTCCCCTACTGCCCATGGATGTCTAGACACTGGAATTCCACAGATTTGTTTTTGACATATGACTAGTGACCAATATATTAACTAATGGGATTCTTTTTTTTTTTTCAGGAATTACACCAAACCCTTTCTTTTTTTATTCATTCAAAAGAGAATCAAATGCACAAGTGTCAAATGTGAGCACCGTCTTTTTTTTTTCTTAGAAGGGGGAAAAAACATTTATTCTGGCAACCAGGAAGCGGTTTTGATACCACAAGCTGCAGGAACAGAAACCATAACAAACTTGGAGGGCATTTGGTTGAGAGGCAAGGGACTTCTCGGGAGGAAAAAAAATTCCTCTTGTGCTTAGTGAATTTGCCTGTCGGTCTTGGCTGGCCGCTGAGTCTTCCCAAGTATTGGAAGAGAAAACGGAATTTCCTGCATAGACGGCCGAAAATTCCTGTCGAGCACAATGTTTTCTGTATCTCCAACCCTCCTCCCACCCTGAAGCAAGTTCTCAACGCTTCTCTGGAGCTGCTTTGGTCACATGATTCTGTCATGTGGACCCTTTTGCTAAAACACCTATGACACCAAGGTTTCTTCTACTACTGCTTCTCTAGGGTTCAGATGACACAGCACAAAACATCACTTGTCAAATTCTTTTCTCCTGAGGGCACTGGGCTTCCTTTCGAGGTACCCTCCCGTCCAAACTATTGCCCTCATTCATGACTGACCCCGGATGCATCTGGAGGGGTTTCCGGCCTAGCTGCTGTGGGATCCTGGAAGTGCTTCCCTCCTGAGGGTCTCAGCCACTCTCCCCCAGCCCTGAGCAGGGACCCCAGAGCCTTTACCATCCTCCTCCTGGTGGAGAGGCCCAGGGCCCAGGAAGTTCTGTGAGAGGCTCAGTGCTGGCCCCTGCCTGTCTCTAGGGATGTGGCCCAAGGGAGCTTGAGGGGGCCGAGACCCCAGACTGGGGTCCAGAGTATCTGTGACCATGATCCTGGGGCTTTGGAAGGAAGAGAGAAAGGAGCCGGCCTGCCCTTGGCCCCTGGCACCCCGTGACCCATGGTGGGGCAGTGTGGAGGCTGGAGAGAGGAGGAGTGGAAGCCCAGGCACGGCCTCAGGCCCTGCCCTTCCTTGAGTCAGGCTGGGCCAATGCTCCTGGACCACACGGCAGGCACGTCCCAGAACAGGCCCTGGATGCCCGGCCTGCCCTGCCTGTCCCGCTGTTGCTCCAGGGCAGGCTCCAGGCCTCTGTTCCACCAGGAAGGAGGCTTGCCTACCACAGGAATCCCCCTGAAGGCTGGGGGTCGAGGACCTGGTCTTGGGGACTCCGTCCTGGGAACACCAGGTGTGGGGCAGACTCAAGCCCCCAAATCACTGAAATGTGGGCGTTAGTTTTACCCCTGGGGCCGGCCCTAGAGCAGGCAGAGGGAGGAAGGGGAAGGGTGCACAGCATTTGCCAGGGAGATGAGCTTGAAGGGGGGTATTTCAGAAACCTCCACAGGGGGCTGTTCTGGGGCTCAGGGCTTCTGATTTGGGGGTGGGGAGGGGACAATGTGGCCAAGGCTGTCCAGCCCTCCATGCTCTATAACCTTGGGTTCCTCCCAGACTCAACCTTTCACTGATGTCTGACTTGGGGGTGGGTCCTCCCAACCTCAGACTGGGGCACGAGATACTGTCCTTCAATGCAGACGGTCCCTCTCTGTCTTCCCCCAGGAATCCTTGGAGTCTGGCCTGCCCCAGGCCAGGTCTCTTCCAGGAGCACAGTCCAGATCCAGCGCCGGCCTGGCTCTCAGGGCCGAGGCTCCAGAGCCTGACACGGTCTGTGAATGAGGCAAAGGACCTCGGCATACTTAGCCCCCTCCTGGCTACCATCTGGGGCACCAGAGGAGACCTGAGGAGCCAGTCCCGCTGGCCTTGATCTCTGGCAAAGGATGAGAAGTTTGTAGACCTCCTTGGCTTGGGCGCAGCCTCATAGCTCTTGGGCCCAGCAAAGAATCGGCAGGGATGGGGATTTGGGCCCCAGAGCCCCTGAGATACATAGGGTGACCCCAGGGTTCCAGCCAATTCCAGGAAGTCCACTGGCCTGTGGTGGCTGTGGACTGCTGGGTCCCCTTCTCTGTCACGCAGCCACCGTGTTCTCTGATGCGGGACGTGAGCCTTTGGAGGAGGAAGGAGGGTCCCTGAGGGTGCTGCTGTTGGTCACTTGTGGTGGAGAGGGGAGGCTCTGCTGACCCGACTCTTGTCCCCAGGCCCCACTTCTCCAGATGCCACTCACACATCCCACCCACTCTGCAGCCCCAGGCCCAGCCCCCTCACCCTCTGTCTCAGCCCAGGCAGAGACCGGAATCACGCTGATTTCACCTGCGTCAAGCTTCTCAGAGTGCACCCCGGCCCCAGGCCCGGCCCTGACTGTTGACCCCAGACTCGGCAGACACTGTTACCTGGTGAGGATGGTCAGGTGGTCCCCCAGGTGACACGCTCTCCATGCCAATCCTTCTGGCTCCACTCCAGGCCCAGCTTTCGCCAACACGCCAGCTCTCTAGCTGGATGGTAGCAACTGTCCCAATGGGATGGGACCAGCCTTGAATCCACCAGCCTCCTAGGAGCCCACGATCCTATAAACAGGTTGGGGCTCCACCCCCGGTCTCTCCTTCAGCTCAGCACCTTCCCCTCTTCCCCAAGAGCCTGGGTCAACCAGCATCTCCAGAAACCTCTGGCAGGACTCCAGAACCCGTAGGTGGAGCACCTCTTCCAGATCTGGAATGTCAGGACAGAAGATGCGGCCAGGAGGAGGGAGACAAGTCCTGGGAGCAGTGGAAGGAAGCTCGTTGTGTTGAGGCTGAGGGCAGAGGGCGCGGTGAGGGCAGAGCGGAGGAAACCCTGGCAGCCCAGCCCTGCCTAGGCAAAGCCAGCCTCTGGGGGGCGCGACAGAGCCCCTGAGCCCGGCTCCATGCAGCCAGGAGTCCAGGTAACAGCAGTAAGAGCAATCGTGGTGGCAGATCCTGGCTAGAGCTTGCTCCTCACCTGCTCCTGAGCCGACTCCAGAGAGCTGCCGGGGGTCTGAACGCCACTAGTCACAGCTCCCTCACCTCTGGTCAGCCGGTCCCAAGACCTTAGGAAATTTCTGTTAGACTTTATAATAAAGGTAAAAGAGACCAATCAGGAAACTCTTAGGTTATGAAAATTCCAGAAGAAAACTTTGTGAAGCCACCTAACTGTTTAAAGTATTCAGTGTGCACTTAGCACTAAATGCTTTCCTAAAATGACACGAAGTCGGTCATTTTATCGTCAATGTAGTATATAATTGAACAGTAATTATTTTTCTTTTTTAATGATTTGTTTTTCAAGACAAATGAAACTGAATTAATGCTGAATTATTGCAAATGAATGTAAAATATTTTATTACAGAACCAGCCAAAACAGAAAACTAATAATGGTATATGAATGAGTGAAAATTAATTGAATGAGAACTACTTCTCATTTGCATGAACCAGATATAAAATCTAATGAAAAAGTAAATGTACGATGTAGGAAATTACTAACAACTTACTCCAAGTGGGTCACAGATGAAGCAAGGTAGAAAGTCACCCAGCTGGTACCCCGCAGAGCCTAGGATTGGACGCTCTGTACTGGCTTCCCTGTTCTGGGGAGGGGGCCTGGGCTTTCGGTACAGAGTCCAATCCCAGGCTTCAGGAGGTGACCCCAGCCCTCCACACAAGACTGGGAGGGCCAAGTCCTCACACCCCCTGAGGACGGCTGGCCGTACAGGGGGGAGGGCTCGGCGCTCAGTTCCCCGTCTGCACAGTGACGGTGTGGTACATGCCGGGCCTGGAGGAAACCATGAGATTCCTGATTCGGAGATTCTTAATTTGGGGCTCAGGGCCATGGATGGGTTTAGGGTACTTCCCACAGTCCCTGAAATCACATGCAAAATTACGTGGTTACGTATGCATGTGAGTGTTCCTGGAAAAGGGGCCCAGAGCAGGGGTGTCCCACAGGAGTGTCGTGGGAGCCATGGGTGCCACGCTGAACCTTCTAGGAGCCATATTAAAAGAAGTAAAAAGATACAGCTGAAATGCTTCAATAATGTATTTTATTTAACTCGATAATCCAAGGTATTATCGATTCAACATGCAATTGACGTATACAATTTTTAAGGAGATATTTTACTTTTTTCTATACGGAGTCTTCAAAATCCACTGTTTTCCGCGTGTAGCCACATTTCTAGAGTCCTGCTGCCGCATGTGGCTAGAGGCTCCTTGCTGCAGGGCGCACTCAGGTCTGTGGTTTCCAGCAGATCCGAAAAAATTTTATGACTATAAAAAGATTGAAAACCACTGCTCAGTGCATCAGACTTGGCCACTCCACTACAGGAGGGCCACGGTGTTCTGCATGGATGAGAGGGAGTATTTAGGATCCTCCTGTAGCAATGTCCTGGGAATTATGTGCCAAGACTTAGGGCTTCACTTGGTCGAGACCCAAGGTGGGAAGGTGGGGGGACCAAGGGCAGGGAAGCACGAGCACTGGCTGAGTCTTGAAGATCTCCCCACTGAGCCCTCAAGGGCCGTGGGTAGGGAGCAGGCCCAGAAGGACGAAGGTCAGGATGAGAAGAGAAGACAGGCAGAGGACATGTGGAGGCGGTGGGTCTGGCACAGGGCCAGCAGCACAGCTGGGCTGGGCAGAGGCCACATGTTGCTCACCGAGGCCAGTGGGGTCCTCAAGAAAGGGACGTGCCTGCAGGGCCCATCAGAGCAGACCTGACACAGGCCGCCGAGGAGGTCTTGGGCACGCATGTTTCCCATCTGTCACCCCTCTCCCCTTGCCGGGCTTCCTTCCTACCACTCTCTTCTCAAAGTTTGCTGTATGCTTACAGTCAATGAGCAACTATTTTTTTGTTTGGCATTTATATCTCCTAATTTCTTCGAATTTCCTCCGAGAACCAGCCCTCCCCCATCCTCTGCTCGCCCTGGTTTGGGTGGTGTCAACCCCACCTCCAGCTGCGGGAATGCAGTGTGTGGCCCGAGGCTGGCTATCAGCTCGTGGCATCCCGCTGACCACTGTGGGGTTTGGTTCATTAGACTCATGACCCCAGCTGGTGCAAAGTAAACTCTGGTGCATGAAGTTCTAGAAGAGACACTTTGTCTTTCCTGCTGGGCCAGAACTTGAGAGGATATGAAGCTGGGGCTGCTGAGCACAGCCATCTTGCTACCACCAGAGGAAAACCTGTCAGAAAATGGAGCCAATAATAATTAACCCTTATATAATACTTAGTGTGTGCCAGGCAGAGGTGGGTTTATTGGGAAGCTGCTGATGCTTAAGCTGGGACTTCCTCTTGCACTTACCCTTCCAAGGCTCCAAAAGGAGCCCTAGCAATAGGTTCTTGTGATCATATGTTTTGGTAAAATTTGCCAATGTAAACTATTTTACCCACAACTGGTCAAGACCTCTGTCTTCCCACTCCTACATCTCTGTTAGCATTGATGTCACCGTGGATATTTTTAAGATTTGATTAAGGAGAAGTTGAGTTAGAGATACATTTAATTTCAGTTTAGTGAGATATATTTATATGGTTTTCAGTCAGTTTCATGCATAGTGAAATTATTGCTAGACATGTGGTTTAGGAATAGTTTCCAAAAATACTCCATGCCAACTCACCTGGCATTGTGACACAAAGGTACAAGGCCAGTGGTTGCACTGTGGTGTGGATGTGTCCTTTGATGTCAGAAGAATTGAGTAGAGGAAGAGAAACAAGGTCTGAAATATATAGAGCCAGAAACCAGTCTGTGGAAAATTCATACAATCAGACATAAAATTGCAAGTGGAAGATTTTGTTTTCATTGACACCTGATCAAAACAGAAGTCCTCTCCTGAAAAGGGTGTCTTCGAACATGCCTTGAATGTATGTTTTATTTGATGGTAATTTCAGGAAATAGAATTTCTCATAATTCCTGTACTGCATTAGCTAGCACAACACCTGCAATAGCTCATATAGGAGAGAAACTTGATAGAAGTTGTGGCAGATTTTATTTTTCAAAAGTGGTTGCAGCAATGTCTCCTGTCCATGCCCTTCTAGCACCGGCCACTTGCCCGTGCAGAGGTGGAAGCCAATTCCCCTCCTCTTGAATCTGGTGGGCTTGGGATTGCCTCTAACTTACAGGATGTGAGGAAAGTGACACTGCTTGACCTCTTGGGTTAGATCATAAGGCAATGCAGCTTTCTCCTTAGTGACTGGAACACTCCCTCCTGGAGCTCTGAGCTACCAAGTAAGACATCCACCCCCCTGGGGCTGCCATGCTGTGAGAAAGCCACGCCGCACAGACAGGCCACTAGGCGGCGCTGCGTCAGCTGTCCGAGCCTCAGGCCCCCAGCCCAGGCTCCAGATGGGTGGACCGAAGGGCCTGCAGGTGATTCCAGCCCCAGCGGCTGAGTCACTGCCAGTCTGTGTCCTTCCTGAATTTCTCACCCACAGAATCTGTGAGCCTCACGGAGTGGCTGCTGTGTATGCCATTACATTTGGGGTGATCTGTTACACGGCCATAGTGAGTAAATCAGAGTTTTCCCAAATCCACTAATAATCCTGAAGTTTTATATGATATTACCGATGAAGAGTTGTGAAGCAGAAAGAAACTGCCAATAATTAACCATTGTTAACTACCAATAATTTAAAAATTTTTTCAATCAACCAGACCAGAGGAAAGATTGCAATCTATTTGCACTAAAGAAAATGATATTATAAAATTGGTGATGAACAAAGAGGCGATCAAGGAGTATGCAAGCAAACAATGAAGGGGAGGGGGTAGAGGCGCAGCCCGCAGTTGATTAATACAAATATCATGGCGTTAAAAAAAAATTCTGTGATTCTTAGAATTTGTCAATCTTTAAAAATTTTTATTTTTGTGATTTCTTTAATTGTTTTAAATAAATGTTCACATTTGTACCTAATTTTGTGTCTTTGTAAACATGTACAAACTTCACACTCCATAGAACATAGCCCTTGTGCCACCCTGTTCAAAGAACTTTATAGAGAGAGCATGTTTATTCATCCCCCAAACCCTATGAAGCAGGGACTTTCATTGTCCTCACTTTAGAAATGGGAAGACAGAGGCAGGACTTGATTGAGGAACTGCCCCCGGTCAGCCTGGGAATCCAGCCCAGGGGCAATGCTCTTACCCACCGCCTGCAGGTGGTCTCTGTCCAGAGGCAGCGCAGTCAGGAGGGAGCACAAGAGAGTCCCTGGATCAAGCCTTGCCTGAAAGAGCAGATCTAGTCACTTGGGTCACAGCCCCTCCCCATCCACTTTATCTCCAGGAAAGAAAAGTCCATCACTCCCCTCCCTTTACCCTCCCCTGGAATAGTACTCAATGACTGTCACAGAAAAGAGGAGGAAGCTGACAGGGTGGAAGAGGAGACAGGCCTGATGACCAGCTAAGTTTCAATTCCAGGCAAAAGCCCTGGAGCAGAAGGTGGGAGAGGTGGCAAGACGTGTGGTGTGAGACAGAGACGACACAGGCTTCAGCATCCGTCACTAATTATCATGTCAAGGCAAGAGCAGATTTGTGCTCTTACCTCATGAGGGAGTGCTTATTTGCTCTGTTGATATGAGAGAAAGCACCACTTCCTGTCCAGGACTGCTCAGGAAAGGGGCACCCGGCCCCTCCCCTCATTCTAGGGCTACTGGAGAGGATGAGCCTTTCTCTATGCAAAGGGCAAGATACCACCCAATCCAACCATTCATTCACCCGACAAGCATTTATTCAGTGTCTGCCATGTACCAGAGAGCCGGGTAAGTAAAAACAGGCCTGATCTCCACCTCAGAAGCTTTCCTCCATGGTACAATCCACTTTCCACTCCATGCCTCTTAGCCAATAGAGCACGTCAGTGTTCTAGAACTTGGGAGGTTACACTGCAGGCCCTGGAGTGCTGGGGCAGGTATTCAACCCAGAATAGAGCCTCTGGAATTTCAAGGTAAAGAGCCATGGAAGAGCTGTAAACAAATGTTACTCAGCTAATTAACTTAGGTTGGAGGCAGTGGTAGCAGGTACAAGAGCTTTGGGATAAATTGAGAAATAGGAGCATGTCTCAAGAGCTGCTGATGTACCTGCTCCCACCTCCCTTAGAACTTCTCTGCCTCTCCCCACCTGGCCTTCTCCATCTCTGGGGGAATCTCCCCACTCCGCAATCTGCCCTATTGGTCTTTTCCTCTCTGATTCCTATTTTCTTCTTCTTTCTTTTTTTTAAGTGAAATGGAGTCTTTCTCTGTTGCCCAGGCTGGAGTGCAGTGGCATCATCATAGCTCGCTGCAGCCTCAAGGTCCTGGGCCAGGAGTTCATATGAAACATCTCCCTCCTCTACCCACCCAGCACTGACTCATCTGAAATGCAACAGCTTTCCTGTAAATATCCAACAAACCAACAACCCCTCAGGGCAGGACTGTGAGGCAACGATGTGCTTGCCCTGGGTTCAGGAGGGATGTGGGGTACACCTGTGCCACCTGACAGGCCAGAGTCCCAGCCAACCTGCTCCCTTCCTGCCCCTGAGGAAGCAGCAGCTGAAGTCCCCTCCCAGTGACAAGGAGCCTTCCCTCCTGGGCACCACGCGGGGTGGCAGTGAGCCCAGGGCCGACCCAACCCTGAGCAGGCACTGCCTCAGCAGCAGCCACAGTTGATAGCTTCTCTTGTGTAATAGGACTTTACAAACATGTGTAAACGTGCTTTTTATTTTTTATTTTTTTTGAATCAAAGTCTTACTCTGTGGCCCTGGCTAAAGTGCTGTGGTGTCAGCCTAGCTCACAGCAACCTCAAACTCCTGGCCTCAAGTGATCCTCCTGCCTCAGCCACCCGAGTAGCTGGGACTACAGATGTGTGCCACCACACCCGGCTAATTTTTTCTATTTTTAGTAGAGACGGGATCTGGCACTTGCTCAGGCTGGTCTCCAGCTCCTGACCTCAAGCGATCCTCCCGCCTCAGCCTCCCAGAGTGTGAATGTGCTTTTAATGCTTTGACTTTTCCTCCTCTTCATGTTCTCCCTCTTCGGCCAACGGCGCCCGTTGTTAAAGATGGAGACGGGGGAAAGGAAGGGGCCCTCCTTCCACCTCAAGTCTCAGAGCCAGTGCTCCAAACAAGGCTTGAAGGCTGAACATTGTGAGGCAAAGAAAGGGTTTTCTAAATTGCAAAAGTTTCCTTTTATATTTCATAAGCAAAGCTCTGAAACGTGAGTCCTGTGAAGAGAGAGTACTCGGAGGAGGTGATCACCCAACATGAGCTGAAAGGAAAAAGCACCGTACTTCCAGGAGGGGGAGAGGGAGAAGGACGACTGATCAGAGACTCGTGCGCCTCCACACCTCAGCCCCAGTCCCCGAGAGGGTATTATGCAATGTGGGTGAAATCCCAGAACTGTGGGCTTGGCCCTTTCTCCATAGGTACATCCTGGAAAAAGTCACGTCCCTGGACAGAAGCACCATGTCCAATACGGTGACGCTCACGATGGTTGTTAGAAATGACTGAGGAAGGGTCTAGGTAGGTGCCAGCGGTGGTGCCTCCCAATCTTCCTAGGCCCTCTTGTGGCATGGAAGGATTCAGAAGTCTTCCTGAGCTCCCAGAGGGGGGAGAAGGTAGGTAAGCCAAGAGCCAGAGGCCTGCCTGGGGCTCCCGTGGACAAGGGTGAGGTGTGGCAGAAGCTGGGGACGGTCAGCCTGAGCCAGGGCCTGGCCCTGACCTGGCCAGCATTGGACAGAACAGCAGTCCCACCACCTGTGGTTTCAGCTGTGGCGACAAGCAGGAGCCCAAAGGCCAGGCCAGGGAGGCCTCAGAAGACCCCAGATAGATCCTAGACAATAACCTCCCCCAGCAAGGCCACTGAGGGGCCCCCTTGCTTAGCTGCCATCTGGGCTGCAAGGATAGGGGCAAAGAAAGCTCTGAAATGAGCATTTCCTAAAAGAAGCTGAGTTTACCCAAAACTAAATGTGAAGTGTGTTTATGTTAAGCGGCAAATCTGAATTCCTCCCAGCCCATTGTAACCTCCTCCTTACACGACTATCCAGAGGTCTAGGGGCTAGGAGATAAGATGACACAAGCTATTAAAAAAGAGAGAGGGAGAGAAATCTAAATGGGATATCTGGGAAGAGATTCACAGAGGAGGCATTTCTCAAGCTGAGAGTTGGAAGACGGGCTGGTGCTGAGTGATTATTGTAACATCAATTTGCAGTATGCTGAAAAGGAGAGCACCAGGATTTGTATTCGTGTAAGACCTTATTGCAGAGGTCAGCCGGCACCTGCATTTGGGCTTTGTGGCCGTCCTAATCCCTCCCCATTTCCCTGTCTACGCTGTTCCCAGACCCTCTCACCACAATCCATCCTAAGCCCTCTTCATCGCTCAGCTCCTGCATTCCCCATTTCTTCCCGTATAGCATCGCCAGCACTTCTCAGAAAAGCCTGTGTAGGGAAGCCCTCCAAAGCAGATGCTTCCACGAGCCCCATCAGAGCCTCCACCAGGGCAGAGGAGCGGCCCAGAAGCAGAAGTCCTGGGAGTCCCATTGCTGGGAGCCTCGGAGGGTAGGGCAGGGGACCAGCTTCATCAGGAGCTGTTTCTCTGTGGGTATGGGGAGAACAGCACTGACATCAGAGGTGTCAGAGCCAGCCTGACAGAGGGACAAGGCCCTGGAAACCTTTCTTTTGTCATTTAAAATGTGAAATCAGAATCTTTACATCCTGAGGCCAATATCCAAGACTCTATTATGCCATTTAGGCTGAACATACTCTTCCCCGAATACGACTCTTCCCTGCACAGACAGGCAGGCGGGCACTGCAATAAAATTTCAAACCAAATTCTGTTTTAAAAACATTTCTCGGCCAGGCATGGTGGCTCACGCCTGTAATCCTAGCACTCTGGGGGGGCCGAGGTGTGAGAATCACTTGAGGTCAGGAGTTGGAGACCAGCCTGAGCAAGAGTGAGACCCGGTCTCTACCAAAAATGGAGAAATTAGACTGGCATGGTGGCTCATGCCTGTAGTCCCAGCTACTCAGAAGGCTGAGGCAGGAGTTTGAGGTTGCCATGAGCTAGGCTGACGCCACTGCTCTCTAGCCCTGGCAATAGTGAGACTCTGTCTCAAAAAGAAAAAAGAGGGGGGAGAGGGGAGGAGGGAGGAGGGGACGGGTATATGTGTACACAAAGAGTGCAATGCGCACCACGCGATAAGATGGACATATTTGAAACCTGGACTGAGGGGGGGAGGGGGGGCAAGGGCAACACACGTAACCTAAACATCTGTACCCCCATATTATGCTGAAATAAAAAAAAAAGAAAAGAAATTCTCTATACTTACTTAATCTTTAAGAAGAAAATTTATAATCAATAAGGCAAAACTTCTGCCACAAAAATAATGTATACTCTAGTTAAAGATTTTCTGACTCTTTGGACTACAAGGATGGTGGCGTTGAAATTAGCAGAGATCCCTCTGAACAGAGAACATGTTGTCTGTATGTGATGAAACTAGACCAAGGCAATCAGTAAATGCTTTCTTTAAAACAAATGAACAAAGTCTAGATCTTAAAAGATTGCAAAGATACGTCTACAAAAAGATATTAAATTAATTCTATTAAGAAAATGTCCTCAAAGTTATCGAATAAAGGGTAGCCTTATTTGAAGATGAAGAACCCAGGGAAAAGTTAGAAGTTTGCAGTTAGTTTCAAGCTAGCTCTTTATCATTCCCCTGGCTCATATAAACTCAGAGCTTTCCCAGCAGGCAGAATTATTGGATCTGGAAGTCAAGATTACACCTTTGACACACTTACTCGCTTCAAGACCCTACTTCTCAAAAATATCAAATAGTATTACTCTCATTCTGACACAGCAGTCTCATCCCTCCCGGCCACCCTGGCCCCCTGGCTATGCAGAGCTGGCTGAGCTGCCTGCAAGTCTGGCTGCTGCCTGGCCAATGCCCCTCCCCGCACTGGGCTTTAAAAGGGGGAGGGAGGGGATCACCAGGTCAGAATAAGTCTCTTCACCGACCTGAAATCTGCTGACCCTGAGAGGCTCACAATATTTGGTGGATCCAGGGGCTGGGGGGAATGAGAAACAGGGACAGAGAAGCAGACGTGCTCAGATCAAAAGATTTCCCTGTGCAAGATCCGGGACTGCGGAGCAGGCTCACACACATGCACACACACACGCACACGCACACACCCTCTCACAAACACCGTGTAGCTGCCAGCAGTAAGAACATGTTTGCACAGGCTGGCAGTTGTATACCTGGCTTAAGTTCACAGAGCCGACTGTAGATAATTATCAAGGAAACGGTGCACGCCCACCAGCTGGAGCCCTGCCAGGTTGGGTCCGTCACCCCACAGCCATCGGGAAGCTGGTCAGAGGACGCACTGAGCACAGAGGAGGGTGGAGAGTGAAGGGGAAGACAAGAAAGGACGGTTAATCAGAAACTAAAGCGAGCAACTAACAACCAAATACCTGTGCAGACGTGATGTGGTGTGAAACAAGCAGACACAGAATACATACTGCGTGATTCCATGCATACCAAGTTCTAGAACAGGCAAAATTAATCTATGGTGACAAAAGTTAAAATTGTGGTTGCCTTTGGTTAGGGGTATTTTCTGGAAAGAGGGATTCTTCATGCATAATGAAAATGTTTCTGTATCTTGATTGAGGTTGTGGTTACTCAGGTGTATATATGTCAGCATTCTTCCAGCTATACACCTATGACTTTGCGCTTTACTGTATATATTACACTCAATAAAAATATTTAAAAAAACACCAGGAGTCTGCAGTTGGGCGTGGAGGGGCGAAGAGCTTTAAGCAAACTGATTGATGGTTTAAACTCCAGAAAAGCTCAGGTACTTCTAAAGGTAAAGAAACAGATGAACCTGAAAATATAATTAGTTGGGAGTTGGCAGAAGGATAATAGTCCCACAGATCACCTGCCCAACCCCAACAGAAGATTAAGGATTTACTCTTTGGAGAGCATGAAGACAGGCACAGCTGGAAACAGACAGATGAAGTGGGAGCCCC
>CAUYSK010030789.1:0-22354 GCA_963575035.1 Avahi laniger
GGGTTACCTCTGACCTGTTATCTTCACCTTTTCCCAATGGAGTGCAGTGAGTTTGGTACCTCAGCTTAAGCTCTAAGATGGTGGATTGTACGTGTGGATAAGAACCCACTGCTCCCTAACAGCTTGAGATGGAAGAAACTGTGTTTAGCTATGGGATTGTTTCGTTGATTGTAGTTTGCATGGAGGAGCCATTTAGCAATGTAATCTATTGTGCCTGTGGTAGGTCCTGCCCACCCACGGGGGTATACAAATGCTTCAAGCTTTGGGAGGGGCCTTGTAACTCCCAGTGGTTGCTTGGACACTGCTCCCCCTTAAGGTGGAAGGAAGAGCAAGATAGATCATAGCTGGTGTCCAATAGCCTGAATGTGGGGCTTTGCTGAGCCTCTATGGGGCTCAGAGTTTGCTTATCTGTTCAGTAGGGGGAGCCACAGATATGGAGTTTAGTGCTATCTCTCCATGCCTGGAGGGCTGCTCTTGATGGGAGAGGCCTAATGATTGCTGAGGCTCCTAGACAGGCTTTTTCCATCTCTGTCTACAAGCCTGGGCACTTTTCTCTCTTACTGGTCCACATATGCTCCCTGTCTGCCCAAGATGGGCTCTTGAGTTGCTCCATAGTTCGTGTGCCTGACTACTCACTGGCATGCATCTCTGTGTGACGCCGGTGGATGGGGAGATTTCCAATTGTGCTTCCCTTTTCTGCCACTATACCCCAAGGCAAGGTAGGTGGGCCTCTCTAGCTGTAGAGATCTCCACCAGGGGGACACTCCCACCGGGGAGTAGCGGCAGCTCAAGAAACTCTTGGATCAAGCTGCATTTCCTATTGAAGTGATTGGTAGGGGGAAGCAGCTGCTCCAATTCAGCCTGTGACTCTGGCATTCAGTTGCCATGGGAACCAGGTTTATTCAAATTAAGTCTCAGTGCCACAGCCTACTCCAGCATGGCGTTTCTCCAGTGGGCGGTGGAGGGGTGGGAGTTGTAGTGCACTTACAGCCCCATGTTCTCCTGTACTCCTCCACATCCTCCCAATGGGTAATGGATCTCCCTTGTCCCCCAACCCTGGAACCGAGGCCTCTCCCCAACATCTCCCAATCCCATTGTCTGAGCCATCAGTAGGCGAACGTGCTAAACGCCTGTGGACAGGAAGATCACAAAATGCAGCTGTCCCATTAGGTAGGACAGTAACACACTGAAAACAGGTCAGCACAAAAAACTCTAGTGGCTGCTATGGTTGGGGGTGGGGCTGTTGTCTCTCTGTACCACTCTCGTGTCCGGCAGCACCGGGTCCCGCCCTCCTCTCCTAGCCATCACTGCTATTGCTACCATCTCTGAGGCTGGTTTAGCTGCGAATGTTCCCCAGTTGTGGGGAGCCAAGTCTCTCGGTACAAAATACTTTGGCAATTGTTATGGGGAGGGTGTGGCCACATATAAGCCAGCTTGAGCAAAAATTACTTTCTTGGATGCCAGGAGCAGAAGAGGTACCGAGGAGGAGGCGTCCAGATGCAGGGATGCCTACTCTCTGGTCACTTGTGGCACTCACCCATGGGATGAGAGCCCTGTGTCCTGTTGCTGGTCTGAGGTACCTGGGTAGGGAGGAGGAAGACCACTTAACCATTCACTGGGCTCCAGAACTCCCTGGATTTGGTTCATGCTGCTGATTTCTCTTTTCTATCCTCCTTTCTCTCAGCTTCACAGTTCTTCTTGGCGGTATTCCCAGACTCCACTGGTGTCTGTCCCTGTGGTCCACTTCTGAGCAGTAATCATTCTTTGCCCTCCTCAGTCTAACCCTCAACTTTTCTGCCTGGATGGTCCAACATGCTGTGTCTCTAGTTGGCCATCTTGGTTCTCTCTTTTTCAGATATTTTCAATCCACAGTTAGTTGAATCCCTGGATGCAGAACTCGCAGATACAAAGGTCTGACTGTATTATTTTAAAATTTAATAGATTATACTAATTAGTCAAAAAATTTGGTGATGATAATTGAGGTAACAAAAGAAAACTGATATGACCAAACTTAAGGGTAAGTTTCAATATTTCATTTTTGTTAGATTGGTCTAGGTGGAGAACACCAGGAAATGAAGAAAAATGATATAGGACAGCTATATTATGTCAGATTGTCTTGTGCTCTGACATCAAGACTGAGAACACTGGCCTTGATTCTATCAGTGGCTGGATACATTAAACATTTTTATTCACAGGCCTAACATGTAACTATCATATAACTACTACTTCAAATATCAAAATTTATACTTAATATTTTTAATTTTAAGAAATTTATACTTAATGTTTTTAATTTTAAGAAAAAATTTTACAAATTGTCTAAAAAATAAAAGAACGTTTATGGAATAAATTAGATATAAATTTCAGAAATTCTTAGATTAAATTTTCAGCAATTTTTCTAAGTCTTGCAGAATCGTGCTTCCCCCCTACAGTTTCCCAGAAGACAATTTTCAGAATTGAGCAGGTTTTCTTTAAGGAAGGTTGGTTGAGAATATATTCATGTTCAATTGTAATGCAGAAATCCTTTGGGAACATATAGTTGCTGCTTTTTCACTCTTAACTGAATGGAAAATGAACAGCAATTCCTCCAGGCCAGTGGGTAATACTCTCCTAAATGGTGTTCTTAACGGGACTCACACATTCATAGTATTGACTTACATATGCCTTACATTTACCAAGTGGTTAATTTATTATAATTAAATTATATATGTTATACCCTCTTTCTAACATATCTCAGCCTGGGAAACAGTGGGTATTTAATAATCATTATTGATTAAGTAATGAATGGAAAAACTAGTCTTATTAATGGATTTATAAACTAAGAAATATAATATTTTGAAGAGAATATCAAGAATATGTTCAAAATTAGGAAGATATATAATTTAAATGACAAATATAAATATTTATTCACTTTATAGTTTTTCTACTTCGGGTTCTCCATGTAAACTGAGATGATGCTGCCCAATTCAAAGGAAAATAACAAATTATTGACTCTAGTATCCTTCAAGAATGAAAATGCCAGAAAATGCTTCAGCTAACAACAATACAAAAGAAAATCTCATGCTGCTGAAATAATAATTACAATGAAAGAATTCTTTAAAGAACGCTTCAGAAACACTAAAGTACAAAAGGATCTATCTTTCACATCTTTAGTATTCTTGTCTTGACGAAGGACAAATAAAAACCAGAGTATAATACCAACTATTCTGTTAAAAGCTAAGTCGCTCCTTTCATTTTGCTAGTCACAGTGTAGGACATTTCCTAAATGATAAATATTGTTTTTCATGTGATCTGAATATGTTTTAAGAGAAATTAAAAAATAAATTGTGCTATTTGCAAAAAAATCTTAGTGATCATCATATTGTTGAAAAGTGTTATTTGTGATATTGTCTTGTTAGACACTTGCGTGAACTAGAGATTCACTATTTTAGTTTTTGTTTCATTTAATTAATCAGAAAATTCCATTTAATATTTAAACAAACTGAACATTAAATATCAAGTATCTTTTTTTCCAAATATATAAATAATACAGAAATTATATAATAATTTTCTTCAATTCTTTTAATGTCCACATTGTTCATGCAATGAGAAGTAAAAATAATTTGTCAGCACGTGCCATTACTAATTAACGCAGGTAAAATCAATGACAAATTATTATTAATTTGTGCATATTCTGAAACTGCTTTAGTCTCTAATTAAATAAAAGTCATTCACACACTTCACACACACCCATATACATGCAACAGCAATGGCAGCAGTATGTCAAGGATAGTAACTTTCTTACAGGGAAAGCGTTGTCAAATCTGATGATTTCTAATCTAGAAACTAAGAATACATTTGTATTTTTTATTTTAATAATGAGAAATTTCATTTGCAGCTTTTAGAAGCTACGTAGATATGATTCACTCATATCAGATGCAAGCCACACCATGGATTAGCAATAGACTGAAATCTAAGAAACTATAAATTCTAATCTCTTCAGAGATCATGGATAGAAGTACTACCTTTTATATGTTTTTATTTTCTCCTTTCCAAAACTGGGAATTTTGTGTTTGTTGGGTCTCCCAAATAACACTATCTGTAAAATTTTCATAGAACAGGATTCTACTTGAGGAAAAATAGCTTCATGTGGAAAAAAAGAGATGGGTTATTCACTACTTAGTTGCATGAGTTCCCTGTATATTTTGAAAATTAAATCATTATTACACATGTGGTTTGCAAATAAATTCTCCCATTCCATAGGTTGCCCTTTCACTCTATTGATTGCTTCCTTTGCTTTGCAGAAGCTTTTAGTTTGATGTAGTCCCACTTGTCTATTCTTGCTTTTGGTGTTATACACAAGAAATCAGTGCTTATTCCAATGAAGATTTCCCTCTATGTTTTCTTCTAGGAGTTTTATAGTTTCAAGGCCTACATTTAAGTCTTTAATTCATTTTGAGTTGATTTTTGTGTATGGAGTAAGAAAAGGACCAATTTTATTATTTTGTATGTGGATATCTAGTTTTCTCATCACTATTTGTTGAAAATACTATCCTTTCTCCATTCTGTATAATTGGCGCACAGTTGATTATATATGGGTGGGTTTATTTCTGAATGCTCTATTTTGTCCCATTAATCTATATGTCTGTTTTTATGCCAGTGCTATATTGCTTTAATTAATGCAGCTTTGTAATATATTTCAAAAATCAGTAAGTGTGATACCTCCAACCTAGTTCTTCTTTCATAAGATTGCTTTGGTTATTCAGGGTTTTTGTGGTTCCATATAAATTAAATCATTATTTTTATTTCTGTAAAAAATATTGAGATTTTAATGAGTATTATATTGAATCTGTGGATTGCGCAGGGTAATATAAATATTTTAACTATATTAAATCTTCACATCAATGCACACTGGATGCCTTTCCACTAATTTGCAGCTTCTTTAACTTTTTCATTAATGTATTGTAGTTTTTAGTTTATATGGTTCATTTCCTTAGTTATGTTTATTCCTAAATATTTTATTCTGTTTGATGTTATTGTAAATGAATTGTTTCTTAATTTCCTTTTTAAATATTTTGTTTTAATATACAGATACACAACTGATTTTTGTACGTTTATTTTGTATGCTTCAACTTTACTAAATTTGCTTGTAAGACTTAAAATATGGTACTCCTAATTTGTTGAGGGTTTTTATCATGAAGTTTTGCTGAATTTTGTCAATTGTTTTCTCTGCATCTGAGGCAATCATGTGATTGTTATTCTGTATTCTGTTAATATGTTGTATATCATTAATTGATTTGCAGGTGTTGAACTGTACACACATGCCAGGGATGAATTCCACTTGGTTTTAGTGTAGGATTCTTTAAATGTGCTGTTGAAATCAGTTAGCTAGTATTTTTTTGAGGATATTTGCATTTATATTTATTAAGGATAATGGCTTGGACATTTGCTTTCCTGTAGTGTCTTTGTTTGACTTCAGTATTAGGATAATTCTGTCTTCTTAAAATGGGATTGAATATTACACCAGCTCCAATGTTTGTAAGAGTTTGAGAAGAATTGGTGTTGATTCTTGTTTAAATGTTGGCAGAATACACCAGTGAAGTCATCTGGTCCTGGACTTTTCTTTTTGGGAGGTTTGATTACTGATTCAGTTGCCTTACTTGCTATTGGTCAGTTCAGATTAGATTTTCTATTTCCTTGTGATTCAGTGTTCATAATTGTATATTTCTAGCAATTTATCTATTGTTATAAGTTATGCAATTTGCTGGTATAGAATTGTTCATAAAAGTCCCTTATCATCCTTTTTTTTTCTGTCATTCATTGTCAGTTCTTGCCTTTCATTTGTGATTTTATTTATCTGAATCTTCTATTTTTTTCTTAATCAGTCTAGCTACAGGTTTGCCAATTTTGTTTATCTTTTTAAAATCCAGATTCTTAGTTTGGATGATTTTTTTCCATTATTTTTCTATTCTTTATTTATTCTCAGATTTTTAGTATTTCATTTTTTCTACAAACTTTGAGATTAGTTTGTTCTTATTTTTCCAATTCCTGGAGGTGTGCAGTTAAGTTGTTTATATGAGATCACTCTTGTTTCTTAATGTAGCATTTATTGCTATAAACTTCCCTCTTAGAACTGCTTTTGCTGCATCCCATGTTTTAGCATGTTGTGTTTTCATTTTTGTTTGTCTCAAGATACTTTCTAACATCCCTTATTAAAAATTTCTTACTTGACTCATTCATTGTTCCAGATTTTGTTTAATTTATACATATTTTTGGATTTTCTGGTTTTCCTTCTCTTGCTGATTTCTAGTTTCATTGCATTGTGATCATTGTCATTGGAAAAGATGTCTGGCATGATTTTAATCATTGACTAGAGAAAGGAATAAGTAAATTTTATGAGATGATGGAGGTATTATTAACACATATTTTGATCTGGCTGGTAGTTACATGGGTGTATGCATCCAAGAAAGTCATCAAGCTCTATACCTAATACTCGAACATTTTACTATATATCAATTAAAACCCAATAAAAAAAATCTATGGAGATTATAATCAGTTAATTATCCTCAGCACATTTTCATAGTTTATTCAGTTTTTAGCGATATTTTTGCTAATTCTTTGTCATTGGTATTTTTCTGAATAATATTTTTCAATAATATCTTATTTTCCCAAAGTTTTTCAAATGCTTTCTTCTAAGTTTTCTTATGAAAATTGAAGTTTTTGACATATGTTTATATATTTTATTAACATATTTTTAAATAAGAAAAATCTGTCTATATAAGTGCTGAGATATTGGATAAACTGAGCAAATTATGCTTATTTATCATTTTTTATATTCATATGTTGAATATTTTATTAACTACTTTCACATGCACTCTTGTTTTGTTTCTAATCATTGTAACATTTTTGCAAATAGTTTTGCAAGACAAACTTATCAAATAAATTATGTCTATTTACACTTAACCTGATTATATGGTCATACATGGATGCTATAGAATCACAGACCTTCTCAATTACATACCATTAAAGATAGAATGCAAATATTTCAAATTCAAAATAATAACTCACTTTCAAAATTCTTCTTTTGTCAATTTTAGTGTTCTGAATTTGGTTGATATCCTTTGCTAGAGAGCTGGGGGACTACTTATTGTTTATACAATATACCTGCCTTTCTTACACATTTGCGCTCATGTCATTGTATTTCTTAGAAATTCCTTCCTCGGATCTACCTTTGGACATCCTATTGACTCTTTAGGTTCTACCTCAAATGTATCCTTCTTTAGAAAGTTTTGCTGAGTAAAGTAACCAACTTTCCTCACCAATTTATACTTATTTATACAGGTCCTCTGACAATTATTCCATGTGGGCTTGATGTTTATATAAATTATTTATCTCCGGTATTTCATCGGGGATGTCATATTTTGTACATTTCCTCCTCCACAATTTTCTGTTAATAGCAGCAATTCAATAAAGAATGAATTTAATTGAAAAAAAAAATGAAAGAAGAGCTAAAAAATATATTCTTCCCAGAATTTTAAATATTCCAAAGAGCAATTACAGAATTTCAAAATTAAACTTTTACACAATTGAGTTTTCAATTAACATATTCAGTTGTTTCATATTAGGTATAACTTTAATATTCTGTCTGACTTTTACTATTGATTTCATAAAAGCATTTAAATATAAATTTTGAACATCCATCTGCATTAGTTTCCCAGGGCTGCTACTAGTTAAATACCACAAACTGGGTGGCTTAAAACAACAGAAATGTATTACCTCACGTTATGAAGTCTGGAAGTCCAAAATCAAGATAGGAGCAGGGCTAGTTCTACCTAATTTCTCATGACGATTGTCATTCTTCAGGTTTTTTTTTTATTTTCTGTTGCTCCATAAATTAATATTACTATATTATAGACAGAAATGGTTTCAGGAATTTTGTGGGGCTCTGTCCTGAAAGAATATGTGAACATGTTAGTTTGCATGTCAAAAACTGCTCCACCTCAGGAGGGCATCTCAAAAGGTCAGTAGAAGCTGCTTTCCAAGGTGACTGCTGTGGTCTTAACCCCGTGGTTCTCACCAGCTTTGAAAGACAAAGCAAGGTCTACATGGAATCACAGGATGAGAGCTGATCAAAGAGTGTCAGATACCTGCGGCTAAAAACAGTTAGCCCAAGGGACAGTCCCTGCTTGACTTCTGATGACCTGTCTCTATATACAATAACTAGATAAAGAAATATGGAGCCACTGTATCTCTGTTTAACCCTTCTGTTAAGTAATAGCTTTATCTTAGAACTTAGAAGCTTGTCCTTGAAAGACTTTGTAACCAGAGTTAGTTAGGGGATCTATAGAAGCCTTTTGAAAGACTTTTAACCTAAAACAAACTACCTGTTATTATGTAAATCTGTTACCCCTGGCAACTGATCACTGTACTTATAAATACCCGTGTGAAACTTTATTCTGGGCCCTATGATTCACGGAGATATCATAGGGACCCTTGAATACCCCCGTTTTGTTTTGTCTTTTATCTCTTTATAAATCTACAAAACTATATCTTCGTCTCTTTGTATTCTTTTATTTCTATTATTCTGCATTTTCTATTATTTTCTTATCCTTTGGGATGACCCTTACCTAAGGGACCCGATTTTTTGCAGGAAGCGTAGCTAAACTCCCCACAATTTTCAATTTTTATGGGCACATGTAGTGTTTACATTTATAGGGTACATGTGATGTTTTGATACAAGCATATAATGTGTAATGATCAAATCAGGGCAATTGTAGAATCCATCACCTCAAGCATTTATTGTTTCTTTGTGTTAGGAACATTCTAATTCCATTCCTTCATTTATTTTAAAATATACCATACCTTACTTTTGACTATAGTAGTGACTGCAATCCTCAGCGTTCTTAATTTGCAGCTGGAGCAATTTAATTTTTGCCTCCCTTGCCACATGGTGGTCTCACTGTGTGTTTGTCTTCACATCACCTTTCCTCTTTTACTAAGTACACTGATCATATTGGAGTAAGAGCCTACTCTACCCCAGTATGACCTCATCTTAATTACACATGCAATGACTATATAAGGTCACATTCTGAGGTACTGGGGCTTAGGACTTCAACAAATTTTGGGGGGAAACCCAATTTAATCCATAACACCATCATTTACATATATTGGGTATATCCAAAAATGGATTATTATACAGCTAATAAAATATAAGACTAGCATATATTAAAATGGAAAGATGATACTAACATATTATTAATTTAGAGAGAAAGAAGTCATAGATCGCTATGTATTATATAATACCTTTATGTTAAAAGTGAGTATATGCATATGCTTTTATGGATTATACCTCATTATGCATAAATATGTATATTATGGCTTAAGAAATACATAATATCTTATAATCTTATCAATATGCATATGATGATGCAATTTTTAAAATGCTAGAATAATATAAAATAAGCTATATTAAATATTTCATGGATTGGGAAATGAGAGAACAGTGAGAGAAAACTTTTATTTTCAACTCTCTATAGGTCAGTGTTTGTCAACTAAAATAAACAACAAATAGGGTGTATCACTTGGTAAATTGAAACTATATGCAATGGACAAAATGAAAAATAACACATATCGAAATGAGGCAATGTGTAAGACTACTTAATTCACAAACTAGGAGGAAAAAATCAAGAAAGAAAGAAGAAAGAAAGAAAGAAAGAAAGAAAGAAAGAAAGAAAGAAAGAAAGAAAGAAAGAGAGAGAGAGAGAAAGAAAGAAAAACGCGAGAGAGAAAGAAAAAAGGAACAGATGGCCTACAAATGTATTGACATGATAGTGAACTTCACGAGTACCCAAAGGTAAATTCCATGTTTACTTATCTAATTAAACAACGTTGATATATGTTTGTCTATACTGAGTACAATGAAGTGCTTGAATATTTTCAACATTTTGGAATAGTATAAATTGTCAAAAATATTTTAAGTTTCATAGTTTTCACAGAGAACCAATTATTGATGTCCTTTAAACTGTGAGCTAATCCTGTTAGTTTAAAATTTATTTAAGAAAAAATTAAGTGATATATGTAAAAAGTGTGTCTACTGAGATTCATATCCATATATATTTCTGTGGTTATGCAATATAGTGAAGACAGTAAATTATGGCTGAGATATTATATCATCATTGAAAACATTTTTTCAAGAATAAAGATACAGAGAAATTTTCATGATATATTGTTAACCGAAAAAATATTTATTAAAGTTTTATATTTAGCAACATATATGATATACATATAATATAGACAGAAAATTTATTCATAAGGAAAAAATAGAAGAAATGACATAAAATATTAACCATAATTACCTAAGAGATGAAAATTGTTATTTTACAATTTGTTGTTTTTACAAACTATCCTTCTATCTTTCAATTTTTCAAGCATGAAATACTTGTTATTTAACATGAAAAAAATAAATATTATCTTTTTAAAAATGGTAAACTTGAATTGTTTTATCATTGGCTACTTTATACAGATTTTCGTCTGCAAAAGGATAGTAATATATTTTTTACCACCATATTTATTTTATCATTTAAAAATTTGTCAAAGCCACTCACATTGTTTGATAGAATGAGTATCATTCGATTTTTTTTAAATTTAAAATGATATGTTTTTTATTTATTGAATTTCCATGTGGAAATTTATAGTGTCTGTTTCTCTGCTGAATTTTCCTTTTTTGTTCTTTCATTACTAACATATTTTCTTTAGGCATAGTTATAATGTTTACTTTAAATCTTTTTCTGCTAATCCCAACATCTAATTCATCTCGGGGTTGATTGATACAGCACCTCTTGTATTTTCCTGGATGGAGCTGGAACCCATTCTACTAAGTGAAGTATCCCAAGAATGGAAAAATCATTTGATTTTTAGATTCTATAATCTGGAAGTCAGTGTGGTTCTTGTTGAAATAGTCACAGTTCTAAGGGAAGGAAAGATGTAGGCAAAGCCAAGTCATTTTATTATGTGCCTCAGGTTCCTTTCACCAATTCATTCTCTCACGAGTAAGCAAATTCTCTCCTCACAATTCTGCCAGATAATCTTTTAAGATTCATTATCCATTTTATTTGTGTAATGAACTTTCTCTACTGAATCATAAACTGCTTAGTTATAGATACTTCCTGATGTTACTTTCCAGTTATTTTCTATCAAAATCAAAATTTTAATAAATATTTAAGTATCATTAAAACTATATTAATTTCCTCTGCATATATGTGCCTTTGGGGGGTCTCTGTTAAGAATTAACTATTTTGCCCACAGCTTTCTGGCCTCAATTAATTTCTTTGGTTTTACATTTTTAAAATTTTTACTTAGATGTAGGTTGCTTTCTCTTTCCTTTTTTGAACTGAGATATCAGTTGCAAGTAATCGACCAAATTTTCTTTTTATCTTGAGATCCACTTTTATTACACAATTAAATAGATAAATTGATAGCATATTTTGATATATTTCTTAATATGCATGAAAGTACTTGCACAGAAGAATTCTATACACTTAAAACATTTTGATCAAATATTTTTACTATTGCCTAATGTGATGGGAAATATACACAGATGTTCAGAAATAAGACATATTTTATAATTTCCTTTCCTTATGCCTTTGTTTATATCTACTTCTATTGAAAGTCCAAGAATCCATTATCAAGATTTACTTATGTAGAAATATAAGGCCTTTGAAGAGGACGGAAACTTAGGTTCATAAAGTTCATACCTATCAGACAATATATTTTCCTATGTAAGAATAACAGTTTTGTCTGGACCAGGTTTAAATGACTAAAAATAGTGGTTACAGGCATGTCCCCAGAGAAATCATTTCATATACTACTAGTTCTCACTAACAGGAGACACATTGCAAATACTGATTCCGATACTTCTCTGTGGGAAAATTTCTCCTGGGAAATTAAAGAAAGATCCCTGGCTCAAGTAACATGAAATTTGTCTAGAGAATACTTTATTTTAAAGGTTAACTGAAAGTTCCCAAGGATTAAGCAAGATGTCTTCAGAGGACATTTCTGTCACTGATGTCTGCAATTTTATTCAAGGATATTACTAATTACACTAAAATTAAATTTACTCTTTTCCTATTTCACTTTTGAAATGTATTTTTTGATTTTTGTAAAATTTCTTTCTTTTTTTTAATACCTCGAAAAATTTTCCTACAAAAATTTTACATGTGAAGAGTTGATAAAAATCTCTTCAAACAGTTAAACTTTTGGGTTGTGTTCTAAACAATCCAGGCCAATCATGTCTGTCAATAATTTGTTTTGTTTGTACGTCCTCATTGAAAATTTGCCTTGCTAGCTCTTTGCCATGGGATGGAAATGGATTTTCCTCAGTGTGACACTTGAGTATTTCAGTAGGCCAATTGTTGGAGCTTGAAAGTGTGAAGTAACAGCCATGCAGAGAGAAGCTGTTTTTAGGGCATTAGGAGACACATTGTCAAGAGCATCAGCAGAAGCAGACTGTGTTGCAGCTGTTCTCCTCCGTTACATAATAGAACACTCATATTTTAACTCTTGGCTGTCACAAGCAATTAACAAGGAATGAAGAAAATAACTTCAAATATTCATAAATAACTAGGAACTTTCACAGACATTGAAATAAGCAATTAGATACTTCAAGTTCTCCTATCAAAATATTCAAAACTTTATTCCACTTCAGGCAATGTTTTTCAGACAATTTCTTTTGTCTTTTTTTTAAAATTTCATAATATTATGGGGGTACGAATGTTTAGGTTACATATGTTGCCTGATTTTTTTCCCTGATACATTATTATAGCTATAAAATATACTAGGCTATCATCTACTTATTAGGAACTATATATTTATATTATTCAAACCTTTGCCATTTTAAGAGGTATTTGGTGTGTTTAGTTCCTCCATTGATAAATAACTGAAATGAGAAAGTAGATGTACAAAAAAAGATATTGAATCCTGAAAAGTATGCTGTTTACTAATTTTTACATTTGTCTACAATAAACGGTGTTGGTAAAGTTCTTAGAAGAGTCAAGAGTTGATTTTCACAGCCAGCTGTGAAATCTGTAAACATTATTTGTTGAAAATCAAATAATAGCATTTTAGTCAATGCATTAAAATTAAAAGTTATGTCTGTTTTGTCAAGTGAGCAACATATCTTTTTAAAATTTTGTTAAATTTTTAATTATTCTGGGTACATAATAGTCATATGTATATCTTTATAGAGTAGATATGATGTTTTGATATAAGCATACAATGTGAGTAATCAGTCAGGGTAATTGGGTTATCCATCACCTCAAGCACTTCACATTTCCTTGTATTAGGAACATTGCAGTTCCACTCTTTTAGTTATTTTAAAGTATATACTAACTTATTGTTCATTATAGTCACTCTGTGGTGCTCTAATATACTTAGTGAGAAAAGATGATGACAATTACTGCAATTCATAAGATTCTAAAATTTCAAAAAGTTTTCTAAAATTATAGGAAAATAACTAAATGCCATGTAATAATCCATGGATTTTATTTTGGTTTACTGGCTTGCAGTAACTGCAGTTGAATATTGATAGAATCCTAAAGATTTAAATACAACTATAGATTATCCTTTATTCTTAGACTTAATGACTGCAAAAAGCAAATTTAATTTATTCTCTCATTTTTACAACAACTTTACTTAGTATGTAAATTTTATGGTTGTAATGAAATACTTTAAAACATGTAATTTCTCTTCTCTAAGGCTTGGTAGAAATTATAAACATAAATGAAATTTTGTATAACATCTATGTACTAAAAAGTGTGGTAAATTTTAATAAAGGGAAAGATTGATTTGCTAAATATTCAATTTTAGCATATTTGAGCTGCTTTGGAGTAGTATGGTAATAGAAACTTGCAAAATCTTATGGATTAAGAAAGAACATTAGAAAAAGTGAAAAAATAGATTTTGATAGTATAAATTAGCCTCAATATGAGTGAATGAAACAAATTAAAAGAGTAAATATAAGATGTTTCAATCTCGATTTGAAATAAAAAAAGAAAATAATTTTTAAAGGATTGATTACAGCCAAACTATTGAGGAGTGTTTGAGCCAAGGTAGGGAATATAGATTTTATTCAAGATATAGGTTTGATAATTCAGGCTAATTAATCTTATGGTTAATGTGTACAATTATTGGAAGAAAATTTTGTAGATACATGTTTTAATTGCCCACACATGTATTGATGGCACAGTAAAGGGATCATTATGAAGTTTACATGATTACTAATAGATATTTCATATATAAAAAGGGTTATGTAAGTTGTAATTTAGAATTTTTATTGAATCTCTTTTAATTATTCTTAATAGCCAAAAATATAAGTATGCAGTAGCTTCTTACTTAAAGAATAAATAATTTAAATTTTGAGCAATGACTTTGCAAATTAATTTTTAGAAAATAATATACAAAAAATAACTCTGAGACTTTTACTTTTTAATTAGTAATAAATTGATAAAAATGGCATGCATTTCAAAATTGACTTTTTTTTCTGGATTCAGGAGATATGTGTTTACATATATGTCCTTGTGTGCTTTGTTTTTTTTCTACATATACTTCTGATAGTTCATCTATTGTTCCTTACTGTTGTTCCTTATAACTAAAATGGGTTTTTATTACAGAGTTTCTTACATAAGAAGGTAAGTTTGCCAATTCTTTTTTTTTTTTATAAAAGCTTTTATCTTTTGCTTTGAACTAAGTGTGATATTTCCTATTCTGACACAGTAGTTAAATACTATTGTGAAGAAGTAGCCAATAAATACTGAGTCCTATTGAGTTTTGCTGTAAAGTATAGTAAATGTTCCTAAGCCTTTCTATGTCGAAGAGTTTCCCACTCTACAATTCTTACTGAGTTTCAAAAATGGTGCTACAGTACTTACTAAGTTTAAAATTCTCTGTAAAGGAGCATTTGCATCATGTCCTACTGATAAGTCACATTGATGCCACAATGCTTTCCGGCAGAAACTGTTTTAAGCAACATGATTCGTTATTTTGGATATTTCCATCATGAGTTCTAGAGGAAGTAGTGATCCTGTCATTTGGTACTATGATATTTTGGTATATAAACATTTCTCTTGAAGTTGAGTGTTGATAGAAGACACAAACTCAAACCTTCAGCATGCCAACACAAAAGTTATCACATTTATCTGTTGGAATAGGGCCATTAGATTAATGATAATTTTAAAAATATAACATTTTATGTAGATTACTTGAGGGCATAAAGAACTCACTCTTACAACCTTAAGATAAGGGAAGTTTAAGTGAGCTGAAGAAAATTTAGGATTGATTTTCCTCTTATGCAACTAACCTCTCTCTCTCTCTTTGTCTCAGTATGTGTGTTCTGTCTCATTTTGGGTTTTTGCTCAATGGTCCATCTCTATTCTTTATACTTTATGTACATTTACTCCACACTATAATTTTTTTATCATAGTTTTTATTTTCTTATAATTTAGAGTGTCCAGGAGGCCTTATAATTACAGCTCTATACCAACTTCCTCTGACTCAAATGATATTCCTGACTCTTCTCTATGCAATCTATCCAGTTCTGCTTCTGATATTTAAAGAGTATAATTACATTGGTAGTTCCTTTCTGTAATCACTAAGAAAGGCAGAATAATTGAATTGGCCCAGCTCATTTTTTAGTTCAAAACATTGTTCAACATATATAATAGAAGATTGCCCATAATTCAGGTGCCCATGCTAATTAGTTATTATTGGAATTCAGAGAGACATTGCATAATATGAAACATAGGAGCCTATACTTTGGAAGAAATGATTTTACCTTAAAGAATTTTCTCATAATACTAACATTTTTTCAATTAACATTAAATTCTAAATGGAATAATAAATAGAATTGATCACAAAATAAAGCTATGACAAGAGACAAGACCATGTGAACTCCCAGTAACCATTTAAAGTTTAACCTATATGTTATGCATAAATGTAACATGTAAGATATTATTTCTATCTGTGTATAAAAATGGCTGAGGAACTTATGGGAGTTTCTGTGGGTAGAAGAAAAATCAAGTAGTCAATTTCATACAAACACAATTTCCAGAAACTTCTGTCTACCCTTTGCCTTCAGGGACCTGATAAACATGCCTGGAACACAGCTAACTCCCTTGTCCAGGTGCTCCTGTCATTCTTCAGGCCTCAGTTTATATCTGACCTCAGTTAGGAAGTTTTCCCGAGGCTTTCAAAATTATATTATCCTGAAGTTATATGGGATGTCACTTTAGAAGTCTGAAGCCTGTACGAAGTTGCTAACGTAGAAAATTGGAAATTCTCCATATCAAAGATAGCATCCATAGCTAAGAAACAGAAGTAGCAGTTGTTTATCCTCTCTCTTCAAAAGAAATAAAAATCATCCATGTATTTGCAGTAATGTCCTAGGGAAAAATTATCAAGAACAGGAAGACAAACGTATTCTCACTTTTCTTAACACCTTCATTATGTGGCATTTGTATGTGGAGAAACTGTTCTTATTCTCAGAAAAAATACCTTTCTGTCAGTTGAAAGATGCAAATATTCATACATAAATGTATATTCATATATTTTAAGATGCAAATTTGATCATGTAAAATGAATTATTTGTGAAGAGAACTTTAAATCTCTAATTCACTGACATTATTTTCAAGAAAAAATATTTAAATCCTTATGCAATATATAATACAAACTTTTATTTCTTAAACCATGGAAATTTTAAGGAAATCATAAAACAGAAATGCTAAAGCTTTAGAGATAGTCTTTTATTCTGTCTGTATGCTTAATGGGTTGTATTGGATTGTTTCGTGAGTAAAGCAAGCAGAAAAAACTTTAAAGAAGTTTGTTGTAATATTAAGGGAATAACTAGTCTGGACAATTTAAACAGTTGTTGACACTAATCATCATTTATAATACAGCTGAACAAATAAAGATAAATCAGAGGGTAATATGATCTATGGAAAGAATATTTCCCTTTTAGTGATCCCAGTAAACATTCATCCAAGTATGAGGCAAGAAGTATGCTCAGCATTGGGAGGTATAAGATATGTACCTTTTCCACAAGAATGTTACAGTAAATAGGGATTACAAGGGAAAATAAAACTAAGGAAAGATCTATTATGGTACTACTTTGAGATAATGTGGGAGATGTTTCCATTGGACAGTAGCTGGGAGTGAGAAATTAAATATTTCTTAGAACGAATCAACTGTGAAAAAAGATCACATTTCAGAAAGCACTTGAATTTGGAGATACCCCTTCTCACTGTGATGGAGTTCTTCCACAAAGCAGAACCATACAAACTGAAAGGCTTTGGCGATATGCCACACTACTGTGGCTTTAGGAGCAAAGATCCTGGAGACAAGAAGAATTCATTGAAGTGGTTCATACTTTTAGGATTGCTTTTTCCCCTTGGAGATATTTTCCCTTTTACAATGTGGGGTATAAAGGTGTGATAAAAAACAGCAGCCTAAAAATTGTAGCTTTATCACTAGACAAAAAGGGAAGGATATTCAGTTCAAAGTTACTGAGTCAGGAAGTATTTAAGGGACCAAAATCTTGGAGAAAAGAGACTTCATAATAATGCAGAAATATTATGATGCAATTGGTTTTCAACATATTTGCTGAGTTCTAAGCTGTTACTTGTGGAATTAGAGACAGAGATAGAATATAGAAAGAAACTGCTAAAATGCTGAAAAGGAAAGCTAAAATTTTAGTAGTTTCACAACAGAGACGTCATAGGCTAAAAGGCCATAGGATAAAAGGTATCCAAAGAGCGAGGCTCTGGTCAATATACAAAATTTCAAATGTTACCTCCAAAGTTTTATCTCCAAGGAATTGAGACAAACCAGAAATAGCATGGTTTTTCCAAATTCTGAAAGCTAACCTTGACTGGATCAAGCCAATATCCCCGTACTGTAATTGACTGACAGAGGACAATTAAAACAGAACAATAATAGCCCCCAAACTCTAAACTTTTTCATGCAGCATCAAAGCAAACATTGAATCATTCAAGTCATGCCAAAAGACAGAATCACATGACTAAAAATCAATGGAAAAAAAGAAGCGATAGAAAGAATCCTAGAAGCATTTATATATTGTAGTTTTAAAGAACACTTTAAAATATCTGTTTTTAAATATTGAAAAAACCAATAAAAATAAATTTACCAGAAAAGTAGAATCAAGTGAAAATTCAACAACTGAAAAAAATGCAATAGTTGAAATTGATAAACTAATATTTAAATTTGAAAGCATATTAGAAACAGACAAAAAGAGGATAATGGAACTGGACAATGCCAAAATATCCAGTTTGAGAATATGAAGGAAAATGTGAAGAAGAGAGAAAGTGACTTTGTAAAGCTCTATTTTACCATTTATTATGATAATTAAGCCCATCTGATTTTTTTCACAGTTAAATGATACAACCTACCCTCTAAAGGTGGAGGCTCTATTACTATCACTAATACAATTAATATTGCTCTATTACAATTATTCCATTCCTATTAAAGAGACTCAATCTCTAATGGTATCTCATACAATCAGCCCAGCCTGCAGAATTGAGACAACATGGGAACTTTCTGGTGATTTTCGTGCCCCTGCACAGGCACATTCCTTGTTGCTTTAATAAATGATTGGTCCATCTTAGCTTTGCTAAGGCCAGTCCTCATTTTTTCTGGCTTTAGAGAATCCACTCAATATTCTCATTTGCTGAAATATTCAATTCTGTCTTCTGCCATCCATCATAGCTATTTTATTATTTTTACTTTGCTTAATTTGTGCCATGTTATTCTTCTATAATTTATTCTTGTAACATACTTATAATATTGTTTCCTGTTAAATAATATTATTTGGAGAGAATTCTCACGTACTAATAATGTCTTTATTATCTGAATTTATGTGTTAGTCCCGTGAGTCAGATTATATACCCAGACTACAGTCAGATTAGAGACCCAGATGTATCAAAGGAGGCCTCAGATGAACACATGGGTATCTCTGGAGTTAGGACAGCTTTCAAAGTTGTCCCCAGTTGTCTTTAAAGGTTTGGTTTTTATACATTTATATTGTTCTTTCACTGAGTTGGACTATTTCTGGAAACACCGATGATCTTGGAAGAATTAGAATTCCATTCCTAATGCACTCGTCAAAGATGGGTGATAGCCTAACACCATCTTCAGAAGTAATCTCAGAAGCTCAGGAAATATGTCTCAACTTTCTGAAGAGGTATATGTGTGATAATTAACAGTGTCCACCAAAGTACCAAAATCTACATATCTCTACCAATATTTTCAAAGGAAAAATTAGATAAGCAGCAATTGGCAAATTAATCAAAAAAAGGGCAATGTTATAGATGCTATAGTAGTTTGAAAATACCAAAGAGTATGTTATAATATGAAAAATCTTAATATATTTTTAGAAATTAGTAAGTGTTTCCTTGAAAAACAGAGTGAATAAAACCCTAAAAAAGAAGAAGAATGTATGAATAATGTTATATTTATTAAGAAGTCAAATGCAAATGTAAAATACTGTTATAGGAAGAAAATTCCAGGCTTAGATGATTTCATTTGTGAATTTTCCAAACATACAGAACAAAAAAAATAATAACTTTACAAAAATTCATCCATATTATAGGGGAAAATATAGGAAACACTTTCCACAGCACTATATGAAGAGATCATAACATTTTTACATATATCTGACAAGAATATTTCAAGAAATGAAAAATATAATCTAATTTCTCCCATTTGTAATGGGAGAAATTACAAACACCAAACCAAAATCAAAATGTTATTTAAGCAAGTTATGTTATATATTTAAAAAATAAAATATTCTGAGCAAATTGAATTTGGTGCAGAATCTTCCAAATTTCTAGAAGATTGCATGGGAGAATATCATTTGATATTGGGGAGTCAAAGTATATTTTTTATCCAAAACACAAACAATACCAACCAAAAGATCAAAGATTCATAAAAAGGATTTCATTAATTTATGTTCTTTCACTTGTTAAAATGTACTATTAAAATTATAAAAAGACAAATCACTGAGTGGAAGAATATATTTGCTGTGCATACATCTAACAAAGAATTACCATACTGTACATAATGCATAAAATGTACTTAATTTAAGAAAAAGATAGACAAGCTATTTAAAATTTGGAAAAAAAAACGAAAGGTATATTACAAAAGAGGGTATTTTATTATCAATAAGCACATGGAAGGATGTTCAAATAATTATTAGGGGAATGAATATTAAAACTACAGTGCCATAGCTCTATACCTCAACCAGAAAACAAAAGCTAATATTCAGTATTAGTGAGTGTAGTGTAACTGTCCCTCTCATACTAAACTATTCAAGGCTCTAGGCTGTTTGTGACACAAAGGTGTTTGAAAAAATAGTCTGAAACAAACAAAAAAAGCCTTTGAAGGCCTTTGCTCTTATTTGAAGAGACTTAGGGAGAATTGTCTTCCAGCAATGATAGTCTTGGATTGAATCTAATCTAATAGTTTTTCCTTTTCATATGAATTTCTCTGGAATCTGTGAAAGTTCATCCCATCCCCTGGGGTGTGAGAACACCCCTCTTTTATATAAGGATGGGAGGGAGGTGGAAACAAGGGGCAACTGGTAATACAGGAGAGAAGTTTCATGTGATACACCATGCTTCCTTCCCATAAATAATAAAATATACTGACCTCACAGGGTGCATTGTAAAGACTGTGTGTTATTTTTTGTGAAAGATTTAGTGCGGCACGAGGAACATCACAGCACTCAGTAAATGCTAGTTTCTCTTCAAGCTCTTTTCCCATTTGAATATATGGAACAACTAAGCAATAATAACAAATTGGAAAAATCAACCAAAATAATTTTGAAAAAGATACTCTGTCAATTGCAACCATTAATATTATAAAGCAATATTGAATTTATATTCTTTAGATGGTAAGGTAAAGTAATAAAATTTAATTTGATTATAAGATCTTAAAAGGGCATTGTCATGTTTATTTGGTTTCAGAACTTAAATGATGGTTAAAGAAAAAAATAGTTCTTATTAGAAAGAGAGCTTAAATTATACAGCATTTCAACAGCTGAAGACTACAAAAACAGTACACAAATACAGGATATCTTTTTATTCCCTTTAAGCTCAGCTGTAATATATGCATGCTGACATGTAGCATTGATTTTTTTTCCTTTATGTATAGCTGTATTACTTTTCAAAGTTTACACAGACAAATTTGCACCTTTCAGAAACAGAAGCAGCAAAATGAGTAAGATTCTGTGTAGAAAGCTCCATTATGTACTTTTTTTTAGTAAATTTATGCATTTTTAAGAAGCATCAATTTTTGCATTTTTCTAAGATGTTTACTTCCTTAGTTTTCTTTGTAATATTTAAATGTACAATATTTGTATGCTCTGTAACTCAAATTTAATTCAAAATAAAAAAAAAACCCTTTACTTCTCCAAGTCACATTTTATGAACAAAATACCTATAAACAATCATAGTTTTTTATGATCTTTTTTCCTAAAAATCTAAAATACAAAACAGCAGCAGCATTGGGCTTGATTGTATACCTCTGAAGCCACTGTGCAGTGTTAATTCTCAATATTACCTAAAGCAATAGAATATACATTATTCAACTGATTTAGAACTCTTCATTACAGTATTTAAAACATTTCTCAACAAATTCCCTGATGATTCAACATGCATAAATTCTCCAGTGTTTCTTGGTTCATTTCTAGGAAATTTTCAGTTGTTGTTCTATCAAGGGGCTAAGTTGCTTACTAGCTCAATATCTGTAGGCTAAAATAGGTATTTCACTACCAGTGTGCATACTTTCTGTCAATTGCATATTTATTAGGAATATTTATCTTTTCAACTTTATTCGCTTGGTTGACTTTTTTTCTCTAACCTATTTATTTAAATAATAATAGAAAAAAAACTTCAAAATTCAGAACAGAAATTTAGTCTATAATCTCACTATTCTCTTATCCCCCAACTTTTTGGGCCTTTTCATTATAGTGTGATAACATTCAACCTTTTTACTGGACACCACAATATCTGGTGGCAATAGAAATTACTTTCTCTCATGAATTTTAGAAGATTTTATTGAATTCATGATGATATAAACATTAGGAGTATAAGGGACACAATATTTCAAGCCTAGTTTCTAGAGGCATGCTTTTTTTTGTCTTTTTATTTATTTCTTTATTTGTTTTTATTTCAGCATATTATGGGGGTACAGATATTTAGGTTACATATGTTGCCCTTACCCCCCCTCGCCCCCCCCAAGTCCGAGTTTCAAATATGTCCATCTTTCGGGTGGTGCACATTGCACTCTTTGTGTATGTATATACCTGTCCGCT
>CAUYSK010030791.1:0-25138 GCA_963575035.1 Avahi laniger
CAAGGGCAACACACGTAACCTAAACATCTGTACCCTCATATTATGTTGAAATAAAAAAAAAAAAACCTAAAAAAATAAATAAATAAAAATATTTTTAGTTTACAGTACCTTATTTTTTACTCTAGAGACAACATTTTGCAGCAGATCTCTAGAGCTTATTCATCTTCCTTAACTGATATCTTATGACTATTGATTAGTAACTTCCTATTTATCCTTCTCCTAGTCCCTAGCAACCACCATTCCATTCGTTGATTCTATGAATGTGACTATTTTAGGTACCTTATAGAGTATAATCATGCAGTATCTGTCTTTCTGTGACTGGCTCATTTCACTTGGCAGATGGTCTCAAGGTTCACCCATGTTGTCACATATTGCAAAATTTCCTTCTTTTCTAAGAATGAATAGTACTCCGTTGTATGTATATACCACATTTTCTTTATCCATTTATCTGTCAATGTGCAGTAAAGTTGTCTCCATATCCAGGCTATCATGAACAGTACTGCAATGAACATAGATGAGCCAATATCTCTTCAAGATCCTGATTTCAATTGTTTAGGATAAATACCCAGAAGTGGAAATGCTGGATGGTATGGTAGTTCTCTTTTTAATTTTTTGAGAAACCTCCATGCTGTTTTCACTATTTTGCATTCCCAACAGCAGTGTACAAGAGTTCCAATTTCTCCATACCCTTACTGATACTTGTTGTCTATGTTTCTTTGATAATAGCTATCCCAACAGGTGTGGGGTGATATCTCATTGTGGTTTTAATTTTCATTTCTCTATTAGCAACGTCAAGCATCTTTTCATATCCCAGTTGACCATTTGTAGGTCTTCATTGCAGAAATGTCTATTCAACTCCATTGCCCATTTTTTTAACCTGGTTGTGCGATTTTTTACTACTGAGTTACTTTAAAGGTAAACAGATTAAATTCTCTCTCAAAAGACAGAATGGCTGAATGGATAAAAAACAAATAAACAAACAGACAAGGCCCAACTATATACTGTGTACAAGATACTCACTTTAGATTTAAGGGCACACATAGGCTGAAAGTGAAAGTATGGAGAAAGATATTCCATGTAAGTGGTAATCAAAAAAGAATGAAGTTGGCTATCATTATACCAGACAAAATAGACTTTAAATCAAAAACTGTCACAAGAGACAAACAAGAACATTATATAAAAACAGGGCCAATCACCAGGAAGATATAATGATTATAAATATATATACAGCAAACATTAGAGCACAAAATTATGCAAAGCAATGCAATAATAACAGGAGACTTCATAATTCTACTTTCAATAATGGGCAGAACATCTAGACAGATCAATAAGGAAACAGAGGGCTTTAATAACTCTATAGACCAAATGAACCTAACAGACACATACAGGACATTCCACCCAACAGCAGCAGAATACATATGCTCAGGTGCACATGGGTCTTTCTCCAGGATAAATCCAATGTTAGGGCACAAAGCAAGTCCTACCAAATTTAAGAAGACTGAAATCATACCAAATATCTTTTCTGACCACAGTGGAATGAAACTAGAAATTAATAACAAGGCAAACTGGAAAATTTACAAATAAGTGGAAATTAAACAACATATTCTTGAACAATGATTGGGTCAAGGAAGAAATAAAAAAGAAAATTAGAAAATACTTCAAGACAAATGAAAGTTAAACACAGCCTACCAAAATTTATGGGATGTAACAAAAGTAGTACTAAAAGCAAACTTCATAGCAATAAATAATTAAAAGAGTAGAAAGATTTCAAATAAACAGCTAATTTTACATCTCAAGGAGGTAGAAAAAGAAGAACAAACTAAGCCACAGTTAAATTCTTTTTTTTTTTTTTTTTTTTTTTGAGAAAGATTCGCACTGCGTTGCCCAGGCTAGAGTGCCATGGCGTCATCCTCGCTCACAGCAACCTCAAACTCCTGGGTTCAGGCGATCCTCCGACTACAGGCATGTGCCACCATGCCTGGCTAATTTTTTCTATATATTTTTAGTTGTCCAATTAATTTCTTTCTATTTTTAGTAGAGACGGGGTCTCGCTCTTGCTCAGGCTGGTTTCAAACTCCTGAGCTGAAACAATCCGCCCGCCTCGGCCTCCCAGAGAGCTAGGATTACAGGCGTGAGCCACAGCGCGCGGCCTATCACAACAGTTTTAATGTTCACTCTCATACTAATTTGAAACTGAAATATGTAGGCATAAAAACACTTTTAACTGAAAGATAATACAAAAGTGCTGAAGAACAAACTGTCATAACAGTGTTCAGTGTATTGCCAAAGTGCTCAGAATTACTGTTAAAGATATCTTGTTGCTAGTAAAGACAAAGCAAGATTTCTTGAAATAGGTAAGAAATTATAGATTGCTTTTCTTCATGCGTTCTTCCTTTTTCAGGCACAAAGATTAAATTGACCCTTGAATAGTATGGAATTTCTAGAAGCTGCCACCCTTATTCTCAAATTATTATAAATAAGGTGACATTAAATATGCATTTAGGTAATATTAAAATACGCTTTTACTATTTTCTTTAAGGTAACAAGGATTAAGCAAGGCAGAGAGTTGCCAACAGGATATTCTTTACTTACCCACTGACACATTTAATGCAAAGCAAATTCTAGTAAGTCTTTATTCCATATGGAAAGGTACAGTAGTTGTGCAGAAACAAAACTACATAACAAAAGAGTAAGACTTTCACAAATATTAAAGGAAACAATAAATAAGCCATAGTAGTTATAGCAGAACTCGAGGAAAGCCTATAAAAAAGATGAAGCCGTTTGTACAAAGTACACTGTACATACACTCAGGAACAAATGCTGAATGACACCAGAAGGTTCCTATTCGTACAAAACCGTAATGATGTTCACAGGAACTTCATTACGACTATTCATTTTTAAACATTCTGCAAATATAGAACTTCCTTCTCCCCAATTCTAGAAAATAAATTTCACATCCCAACATATAAAACGAATACACTCCCACTTCTCTCAAATTAGCATTTTAACATCTCCAATAACACCATTTTCATATAAAAATACCTTTAGACCAAGGTTCTTTCCTGTACCTTATCTTTACAAATGAATAATACATCAGTTTGGACTTAAGTAGCACCTCAGAGGTGTTCATATAAATGAGATAAAGTGCCGTTACTGGTATACTGTTAACATGCCATAATAATACATCATTCAGTGCAATAACCAGCATGGATGAAGCTTACAAAGAACATGCAAATATATGACTGGGGTTTTGTTTTTAGATTAACTACTTTGAACTAGTTATATTTACAGTTCTGAATAAATCTGGGCTATTTAATATATACAACATGTGACTATTAATATAAAGTTACTGATTGTACAACAAAACAAAAGCAACAACCAACCAACCATACCTGAAGTATCCAAATTAAACACTGTCCTTAAAGGACCTTGGAAGGGTTGTTCCAGGAGCACTATCATTGTTAAAAAGCAGTATGGGACCCAGCTGAGAGCTAATCTGTAAGTGCCACTAAGAATGCTGCTGGTCTTAGTATTTTAGCTCAGATCCACTTGACCACCCACCAGTGATGACTCCAAATGGCTTATACTGTTTCCAAATATCAGAAACACCTTCAAGCATGAATATAGTTCCTTCCAAAAAAGGTGCTATAAAAATATTTTAAGAACCATAACAGAAACAAGTGTTTAATCTTATTAAAGGAACTGCTATGAAGGGAACAATATTTGGGTGTCCTCTTATTTTGCTTAAAAAAACCAGCTATGTTTATAGTCACATATTCAGCTAGAAATCACTTAGATCTTAATTTTTTATATAAATTGGGATTTGTCTCAGTGGAACTGTAACTGGAAAAGTCCATCTTTTCCAGAATACATCACTTAGATATTATGTGAATAATTAATAAACCTATTGTTCTTTACCAAGACATTTTTATTCTCTAATACTGTGATTTTGCCATATAGCAAAGGCTAGGAGAAAAGTGATAAAACCCAAATAATTTCATAAGAGAAAAGCATGAATTAATGTCTTCCTGGCTGTCTTAAATGTTTAGCTTGATAGGTACAGTTAATTATAGTTTTTAATTGTTTAGCATTTTTATTTATGGTGACTTCTAGCTATTTAAGGAAGTTTATCCCACATTTTAAATATATCAATGGCATCAGATCCACCCCATAGGAAAAAAGAAACTGGCTAAAAAATAATTTTTCGGATGAAAAAAACATTTAATTATTTCCACCAGGAGCTAATACACTTTCCCAAATTCTCTGCATGGGCTTCTCTTAAGGCTCACACGTTTGACTCTATGAACGATCTCTTTGGTTTCGCTGAAGGGAGGTGGCTCCTGTGGGCTTCATTACTGACATGAGGCTGCTGTTTGGAGATACTTTCCTGATACAGATGAGAGATGGTCTTAGTCACCCTGTTCTCTTGACAGTGGACTGGAATTTGGCACTTGTTTTCATCTAGCTCCTTCACCTGTGCCCCATTGTGGACACTTCCACTCAGGGTAGAAACAGGACAGGGTTTTGCCTGGCTATTATATCCTCCTTGTTTGAGAGAGGGCTTCTCAGAGTTCGAGGACTGCAGGCCAGCTGCAGAGGCGTTTGTCAGGAGCCCCTCTGCCACCTGGCAGTGCCAGGTGCGGTTCGGAGGATTGCTCTGCTGTTGGAACCTTGCGGTCTTGTCCATGATGCCCATGAATGGAGTACTGCGAGGCCTGTGCTCAGCTGTACCGCTCTGAACCTGGCTTACGACCTTGTCTTTAATTCGAACATCCGGTCCTTGGACCTTGAAGCCATCTGAAAAACTGCTGCTTGAAGTCAAACTACTGGTTGAACTTGACATCTTTATGCTGCTGGATGGAGAACTAGAGGAGCCTGAGCTGGTGAGGGAAGCCGGGTGTCGCACATCACTGCAGCTCGCTGGCCCACCTTGGTTTGGAGGGGCTACGTCCACAGCCATGGAGGCGTAAGACAGAAGCCTCTCTGCACTTTTTATCTTGCTTGGTAAAGGGTATGCAGTGCCACTCTCACTGCGCTGCACGTGGACACCCTGGCTGGGGCCCAGCCGATCCCCAAAGTGGCCAGGAGCAGCTCCTAGAGTGAAAGGACCCGTTCCCTCCAAATGCTGGTTTCTGCTCCCGGCAGGAGCTGCAGCGATTCTAGCTGGCATGGGACTCGGGGGAGGATTCTGAGAAGAGACTTGCATCTTTGTGCTACTGCTTCTCAAGCCAGACTGTCCAGAACCCAGGTGTTGATTGGTTTTCACTATCTGTGCCTGCTTAGTGGGCTGCATGACCAGCCCTGGCTGGGCTACGGGTTCCCTCAGGGGCTTGCTGATTCCTGCCCTACTCTGTGGGGACACTGGCCGTCCTTTGGACTGTAGTCCTTCTTGAAGGTTTCGGATATGTGGGGAGGGGACAGATGAGCATGGCTGGGGCCTGGGAGTCGGGGAAACAGATTCTTCCTGTGGAGAAGTTTCTTCCTCTTCAGCCTCAAGTTGAAAGTGGTCGTTTAACTCGCAGGTCGAGGCGTCCTCTTCATTATCTGAGTCGTTGGGCGGAGCTGGGGGTGGGCCCTGCTGTTTCTGCTGCTGACTCCTCTGGAGCTGCTTACATTCCTCTTCTACGCGGGCCAGAAGCCTCTTGATTTCCTGGTTGGTAGGACAGAGTTTCACAGCCTCCTGCAAGTCAGCCAGAGCTGCCACGAATTGCCTTTAAAGGAAAACGTAAGTTATAATTATAAGCCATGCCTGAACGTAACTGTTCATAAAATAGCTGTGCTCAAAGTGAAGGGACCTGAGTAAGTTGTGAACGTGTACTGCGGTGGCCAGGACCCGTTTAGCTAGTGTGGAGTTAGGCTAAGCGGCAGTGCTGACTTCTAGCCCAGACCGGCGTGACGCCAGCCACTGGACTGGGAGCGAGGGTGGACACAAATCATCAGGCGCCAGAATCCTTTTAATGTTATCTTCGCCGTCCCCCTGGCCCCGCTCTCCTCTAACTCAGAAATCTTACTCGATCTTTCTCCTTCCCTCCACGCCCTAATGCCCCTAGTTGGCGGTTCACTGAAATATGGACTAAACCAGGAATTTTAGGTTGCAGTCATCCCAACTGGGGGTGCAGGTGGAGAGGAACATTTACTGAGATGTTGGGAGAAAATAAAAGTTTACCCATCACTACAAATATCCACTACCATGCCTCTTGGAAGCTAGTAATTTAGTATTTAAAGGGATGCGAGGCATCTGAGCAACCTCTCTGAAGCAAAACCTCCCCAAATTCAACTGGAGCGTTTGATCCTACAGAAAAAAAAGACCCCCCTAGTCACGTGGATAACCTCAGACAGTACCTGCTATTTCTCTTTGCTCTTGCCCTGGCATAAAAGGCTTCATAGGACTTGGGTTTCAATTCAAGAGCCTTGGAAGCAAATTCTTCTGCCATGCCGAAGTCCTGGGGTCAATATTTAAATACGTGAGTCGAAAGCAGCACTGAAACATGATGATGGGCATTTTGCGCTAAAGAGCAGCAGAGCATGGGGCGTAACTAGAGAGCAACGAAGAGCAAGGTACGTTTTTCTGTTTATTTTGTTTTAAAGTTAGTGCAGAGGATCAGTTTGCACTTGCCTCCCACCACTGAAGCAAAGGAAATGGAACCTGAGCACATTCTGAGAGCTGTGCAGGGACAGTGACCAATGATGGTCATCCAAGAGGAGCAGCGTCCCGGCTGGCAGGTTCACACACATGCACGAGCAGTGAGACAGGACGGGATGTGGTCTGGTCTGCAGAAAGGCAGGCCCTCACCACTGGGGGAAAGCTCGACCGCTAGAGGACTGGACTGGAACACGAGGGTGTGGCTTACATTTGTTTTTCGTCGGCATCGAGACAAATTGAGATAGAGCGAAACTCTCAACTCATTGAACGGTCTCATGTCCTCTCCGAATCCTTCTCGGGGAAACTTCCGCAAGGCATACTGGTACCTCTGGGCTGCCTCTTTCATCTTCCCTTTCTAGGATTCGAAATCACAAAAATTTATCCTTTTTTCGGAAGCTCTAAGACGAATAAGCTCCCACACCCTGAAGACCCTGGGCGAGTTTATTCCCCTATGCAAAACCATTACAGCGTACTGGAAGTATCTCACAATGAGTAAGTGTCAAGGTAGGAACCAGGACACTGACCGGCCTGAACGCGCTCGGGCTTCACCGCCCTGACGTGCATCTGCGACACGGGGTTACACACAGTAAGGAAGAGGACAGGTTTACAATAAGGTGTTTGTAAACTGCCGAACTGATAACTATCAATCTTAATGCATTGGATTATCTTCTGTTATATATTTTTCAAAATTATTTCAAGAACGATCTCTCATCTAAAGATATTTTAATGCCAAGTGTAATAGAAATCAGATGAAAAAATGATGCAGTTCCTAGGACAAGCAGAGTCTGGTGGATAAACCTAGAGCCTGCTGCAGAATAACAATTTTTAAGAGGAACTAAACCACGGGCTTTAAAAATCTGAACAGCTCCACACATCATTTTCAAGGCTAACAAAATCCATTTGCTCAGCCGGTCCTGCTGCACAGCAGGTATGAAGCCTGTTGAAAAGGGCTTGGTATTTCTGACACAATTGCCTACCACAATCTGTATTAAAAGCACTCAAAGCACAACAAAACACACTCTCAACTCAATTTCAAACTGATTCCAAGCCAGGAACTCTGCTAGGTCATGTTATATTACCTATTTATTTGTTACTATTAAAAAAATGAAAAGGAAAAAAACCTACAACATAGCAAGTACAGCTGCCTAATAGTAAAAAGGATTAAAACAGTCTTAATCTAGTTTTTTCCCCATAATCTTTTAATTCTGCCTAATCATATATCTGAAAAGAATAGTGATCTATGTAAATGGTCCACATCTACCTAAACCAGGAGCTGGCAAACTACAGCTTGCAGGCCAGATCTGGCAGCCACCTGTATTTACAAATAAAGTTTTATGGGGATGTAGCGAGGCTCACCCGCATGTATTCTCTGTGGCTGCTTTTGTGCCACCACAGCAGAGCTGCACAGCTGTGACAGAGGCCACACAGTCTGGAAAGTTTAGAAGACCTACCGTCTGGCCCTTCACAGAAAAACTCTGCTGACTTCTGATCTAAACTGGTGTCTTATTTTGAAAAGTTTAGTCAAGTTTGTTAATCTATAAACCATATTTCCATTTCCAATGGAAAAAAATTCAGTCTCCTGAATATTATATATTACTTGGCTATATTAAGTAAAACCATCTCTAAAACAGTTTTAACTCCCAGAAGTTCATAGATGTTAACAATTAGATAGCAAAGGTTTGGGAGACTGAATGATTCTTTTCTTCTGAAGTGTTTCCTGGGCGTCCACTGCATGGTGCTCTGCACGCTGAGGGAACGCGGAAGGCCAAGGAACCCCCGTGTGACGTGTCACTTGACCTAGAGGTGACTCTCCTTCACCTCAAGGATTCAGGCAGTAAGTCATAGCTACAGTCTTGAGGCTTGGTTCAGAAATAATGGTTCTCAGATCAAGAGAAGTGCTTTCTACCTTTAAGATTTCACTGTCACGATACCATGAGGTATCGTGGCATGAGGCCAGTTAGCATGTCTGGGAACTTCTCTTACAGCTAAGTTACGTGTACTCGGCGCAGCAGCGCGGCTACGGCCGTCACACACCAAGCTAAGAGGTTGCTCGGAGTCAGGCACAACAGCGCAGAGAGGGGCGATACCACTTACTTTGTACATCACATTTCCTTCCTCCATTAATTTCTGTAAAAGTATAATCAAAATATCAGGTTTGGAAGTGGCCATCGCCCAGGCAGCATTTCCTGTAAAATAAACACGCATTCAGAGGCACTTCCGAGGTCCCGAGGGAAGGAGCTCAATTCTGTGGCCCCAACACAGCTGCACGTCACAAACCGCAGGAGCCCATGGCAAGGACCTCTGCTGTGTGTCTCAGGCTTCCAGACAACACTGTCCAAGGAAGCAAGACACTGGCAAACTGGTTTAGCTTCTCATCTGCTTTACCCTGAACCGGGCGCTCAGGAAGGGAACGGTGCCTGGCACAAATCTGTCCTTGTTATTCTACTGAAAAAAAGTGACGAGAAACTAAGGCATCACGGCAGCCATGACCCATGCCTCCCTTCCGAGGGGGACCTGGGGGACAACTGACGAAACCAGGCCTCTGCGTACTCTCCTTAGTTCCCTGCAGCCCCCACCGTGACTGCGTATATTCCTGACACCAAGTCCCCTGCGCAGTCTCCATCACGGTCCACTCTGGCTGCCTCAGCCCGGGCCTCCCCGCCCCGCCCACGGCCACGGCCAGCGCCTCTCTCGCAGCCTCCACCAGGCCACGACTCTCCCCAGCTCCCTCTGAGCTCTTGGGACGCGGCAGGGAGGAGCGGTGCAGAGCAGACTCAGGACGCAGACTGCTAGGTTCCCACGGTGACTGGGCCACTCACTGTGACCTTGGGGAAGCTAGTTAGCTCCTCTGTGTCTTGGTTTTTTCATCTGTAAAGTGATGGTATTATCGCTGCCTTCTTACAGGGCTGAGGCGAGGATTTAGGCAAACGTGAATGTTGGGGAGTTACTGGTGCTGTTGCCAGTATCTTCACCGCTGTCCCTGCCCAGAACTGTCCCTGGCCAAAGGTCCTGCGTGACAGTGACACTCTATCACTCGTTCCTTCAGGCATGTGAAGGGGGTGTCATGTTGCCACCAGCCATACAGAAGGGGCTCTCCCTATTCAGTCCCCGCTATCCTCCGGGGACCTGCGTTCTGTCTCTGTGAAATCACACAACCTCTCCTTCACAGAAGCTGGCCGGGGTGGCCGTTCTCCCGCCCGGCTGACTGACTGCTCTAGAACAGTGGTCCTCGGCCCGGGCTGCACATCAGAGTCACCGGCGAGCCTGCGGCTCAGCAACGCTCGCCCCCGTGATTAGCTTAATCTCACGCTCCCTGGCGTGGCTCCTGGCTGTCCCTAACGCAGCGCTAGACCCCCCTTCAACATCGCCCTCTGCCTTCTTCCTGCACTGGCCGTATCGTGAGCTATTTAAACATTCTGGATGACTGCGATTCAATGAGAAAGAGAGATCTCCAAACATCTGACAGCTTATTTCTTACCTGGGAGCAGGGCAGCCTTTGCACTTCCTAAGGTTCTCTAAAATCTAACCTCCTCCTCTCTGCGGACCTGAGGTGGGGCCACTAACCTAATTTGGCTCCTTTTCTGAGTAGCGTAACCACGACAGATGTGTTTCGACAACCAATGGCTCTGTCCAGGGGACGCATCCCGCTGTGGTCCACGTGCTCAATCACGGCGCCCTTCTCCACCAGAAACAGCACCTGCGGGGGGAGCAGAGGACTGAGAAGCGGCTGGTGGCAGGACCACGGCCACCCACCCCGCTCTGCAGGCTGGCTGGGGGGCTGGCCCTCTTAGCCTCATTTCCATTTCAGGTGCCTCTAGCCATCCCTAGAATGGAAAAGAAGGTGACACAAGACAGAGATGAAGAGCTACAGTGCACAGCCAGATCTTCTCTGCTAAAGTGATTCTGCTGTCAGCGCTGAGAGCGGGCGGTGCTGGGGGTGGGGGCGTGTCGCGCAACATCGCTAATCACTAGGGAAGTGCAGATCAGAGCTACCACATGCCAACTCACACCTACTAGGATGGCCACTATTAAAAAAGTCTGAGAAAGTAAGAGTTGGTGAGGATGTGGGTAAGTTGGAACCCTTGTACGCTATTGGTGGGAATGTAAAATGGGGCAGTTGTTGTGGAAAACAGTATGGTGGTTCCTCAAAAAACTAAAAATAGAACTACCATATGATCCAGCAATTCCACTACTGGGCACATACCCAGAAGAACTGAAAGTGAGGTCTCAGAGACGTTTGCAGCACCCGTGTTCATAGCAGCATTATTCACGATAGCTACAGCATGAAAGCAACCCAAGTGGCCACGGATGGATGAATGGATAAACAAAACGTGGCATATCCATACAACGGAATATTATTCAGCCTTAAAAAAGAAGGAAATTTTGACATATGCTACAACACGGATAGATCTTGAGGACATTAAGTGAAATAAGCCAGTCACAAAAAGACAAATACTGTGTGATTCCACTTGAATGAGGTAACTAGCATAGCCAAAATCAGAGCTAGAAAGTAGAATGGTGTTGTTAGGGGAGGGAGGTGGGAGCAAGTTATTGTCTAATGAATACAGAGTTTCAGTTTTGCAAGATGGAAAGGTCTCAACACTGGTCGTACAGCAACGTGAACGTACTTGTCACTACTGAACTCTATATGCTTAGAAATGGTTAAGAGGAAACTTTATGCTATGTGTTTTTACCACAAAATTTCTTTTAAACAACACTAGAATACTAAGCTCCTTCACTCTTCTCTTATGTTGATAAACTACAGCATCTGGGAAGGTAGCTGAAAAGTAAAGTACAGATGTGTGATTTAGTTAAGCATCTGTTTTTGAAGGTCGGCATGCAGTACAGTTCACAAGGCACAGGAAACGGGCCCCCGAACGGCGCTGCCTTTCAAAGCACCGGGGCTCAGACGCCAGGGCCGGGGCTTCTGCTGCCTGGGCCGCACTTCTCTCTCTCCGGCTAATCCTCACACGAGGTGACTTACAATGTCACCTCTCAAGTAGCTGAATATTCGTCTGGCACCTGCTTGTGTCTGGCACGTGGAACCTGACAAGGGCAGTTTCCGAGATATTTTGTAGTTCTTGGTTTGTGAAGGTTGTATCCCCTCACACCTTGAGTAGAATCAGGCATTTGGCAAAGAGATCGAGATAGTGCCCAAAGCTTTTTATGTTATTTTAGGCAATGCCACATCGCTTTCAGAACAAACCAACCAGTATACATATATAATGGAATACTATTCAGCCTTTAAAAAGCAGGAAATTCTTTCATTTGTGGCCACCTGGATGAAGCCGGGGGACACTGTGCTAAGTGAAAGAAGCCAGGCACAGATAGACAGAGACCGCATCATCTCACTTACATGAGATCTTAGAAGCACAGAGGAGAACGGTGATTACCAGAGAACGGAGGGGAGGAAGGGTGGTCATAGGGTACAAAGTTTGAGTTAAGAGGAGCAAGCGCTGGTGTTTACTGCACAGCGTCACAACTACAGTTAATCATAATGTTTTGTTTACTTCAAAATAAGAGAGGATTTTGAATGTTCTCACAAAGAAGTGATAAATATTTGAGTGATGGATATGTTGATTATCCTGTTTTGATCATTCCACAGTGTATACATATACTGAGATATCACACTGCACCCCACAAATATATACAATTATTTGTCAATTAAAAATAAAGCTGTGTGTGGTTCAAGCTACTGGGGAGGCTGTGGTGGGAGAGTCGCTTGAGCCCTACAGTTGGAAGCTGAGGGGGCTATGACTGCACCACTGCACCCCAGCCTGGGCAACCAGCAAGACCCCAGCTCTAAAAAAAAACCCAAATAAATAATAAAATAAAAAAATAAAAACCAACCAACCAGCTAATCATTGCTTAGCAATTTCTCGCATATAAAAGTGGTTTCTAAATGATCTATGCAGGAATTTTATTTATATGGATTACTATGAGAAAACCAAACGTGCATGTGTGTACACATTCACGTTTGTGTCCATTATATGTGCAGATTGTAAGCAGATATTTTTAAGCTTTTAAGAGTCTATTAACATCTTTACTACAGTCCCGGAGTAGAGTGCACGTCACTGAATTAGAGAAAAACGAAAGATCCCCGCCACACACACCACACTCAGGCACAGCCTCACGAAGACCCTGGAACCGGTCAGTTCCTGAGGTTTCTGTCCCGCACAGGTGGAGGGGAGTGAACACTCACAGTCTCGGCATCACCATAAAAGGCGGCCAGGTCCAAGGGCGTGCGGCCATTCTTGTCTGTCTGGTCTATCGCAGCTCCTTCCTCAACCAGGTACTGGACCACTGCCCTGTGGCCTTTCAGACACGCCCAGCTCAACGCTGACAGGCCCTCTTTGTCCAGAGAAGAAAGGGCGGCACCTGAAAGAAAAGCCCATTCACAGAGCATGAACCTTGCAAGATGACAAAGCCCGGAGGCAAACTTTCCGGGTGGCACTTCGACCAGGCACCAGCACGCTGAGGCCTGTGGGCTGCGCCACCCGTTCTCTCTGCTGGTGTGGCTGGTAGAACATTTCAGATTTCAAATAGAAAGTACCGCGCGGGTGTGCCAAAGCCCTCTCTTGGTCCACCCGACAGAAACCTATGCAGGTGACATGCCGCTACCTTTTGAAAGGAGGAATTCCACCGTGCTCAAGTGCCCTTCACAAGCAGCCACCATGAGGGGCGTCCGGCCCTGCTTGTCACTTAGGTTCACGTCACAGCCGCGTTCCAACAGCAACCTAACAATCTGAAAGAGACACGGGGAATTACAACCTCCCTGCTGCATTTCAACCACATTCTCTAAACCCAGACAGGTTTCTTGACCTTCAACAGTAGTCAAATGACTCTCTTTTAAAAATCCCTCTAAGTTGTGTGATCCATGGTGCCTGTAAAATCTTTCCATTGTATTCCTTTAAACAGAATCTTTTCCCAAACATATGGCCTTTTTAACATGACTGATTCATTACTAATATCTACAAAACACACCCCAGCTGGAAACTGTTGTTTAGAGGAGGCGGGAGGCCAACTGCAATGGAATCGGGACCAGACGGCCACATGGGAGATGTGCGGTAACTAAGCCCAACTCAACCGAGCAATGGTTGTGCAGGTCCCAAGCTGACACTGAGGCTAACTAAGCCCCTGCAGCAAGGCAGTGCAGAGAGAGGGCGCAGAAGGCAGCTCTACCCACCACATCCCCAAGCAGTGCGCTTCCCTAGACTTGGGATTGGTGGGTAGCTTGCCCCTTGCAGAGGGCAACTTCTAGAGAAGGCTCCCAAAGGAGATTCACAGCCTCAGGGATGCATCTTTAAACTGAGCGTGGTGGTAAGGTTGGGAGAAAACACAAAAACCAGATGGGTCTCATACGACCACCAGCCCAGTGGGAACTGCTCTACCTACCGGTGAGCCCAGAGTCTCTCCTGGGCGCGTTATTGCATCACCTCCCCATTCCCACTGCCTTCGTGCTCTTTATGCACTAACAAAAGCTTTCCAAACTTCCCTGCAACATGAGAAACACTGAGACCGGGAGGGAGGATGAGCCAGGGCCTCAGGTCAAAGCGGTGAGGCGCCAGGGAACAGAAGGTGCAAACCAACCTCTCAGAACAGGCAGGGGAAAAGTCAAAATCCTGGGGGTAGTGCACACAGCTCCACCGATGCAGCTAGCAGGAATCGCAAGGACACAATTCCATGATATAAGCTCTGATCTAGAAAATTCTTCCTATAGTGGCCAGAAGACCCTTTGTGTTTGTAGCTGTGTGTAACCTGGTGCTAGGTGTGAGGCAGGGATGTGGTCACTGTTTACACACTAAGGGAACAGGGATCCCCTGCTCCCTTGAATTAAAGACGACAGTGCGTCATTCACAGCAGAAAAAAACCAGCCTGAGTCACAGTGCTGACCCAGAGGGACGGCGTCTCCTTTTCCAAGTATGTGGGACAAATGGGTCACCAAAGAGCGACAAGCATGTGTATGCCAAAGCGAAGCTCCTACTGCCATGATGGGCCACCAGCTCCACGCCTCCCTGTCCATGTCTCTGACCTGGCTCCTGCCTTGCTCCCCAGCCTCATGGCCGACTATGTCAACGTGGCAAACGTCTATCAAGTAGTCCTGACAGCATAGCAGAAGCCAAGATGGGGAAAAAGACGGACCGGGGGATCCACACGTGGTTTCGGGAGATGGGCAATAGTGAACTCAATCCCCACTCGCTGCTTCTGAAGCATTCAGGGCCCACCGGGTACCTGCCAATGTCCCTGGCGTGCTGCACAAAACAAGGGTGGAACCCCTCTCCTGTTCGTCCGGGACACAGCAGCTCCACGCCCCAGCAGCAGCTCACAGACCTCCAGCTTCCCTCTTCCCGCAGCAGCAGTCAGGGCTAAAGGAAAGTCACAGGGAGGGGGAATTGTTAGCATGTGGTGCATTAAAGATGAACATGACTTCTTTGACACTTCTCCCACTGGGAGGTAGGGGTCTACACATCCTCCCTCTTTGAGTTAGGTGGGCTGTGACAGCTTTTACCAACAGAACACAGCAGAACGATTCTGTGCCAGTGTCTGCACCTTCTGGGCCCAGGTCCTAAGAGACGGGCTACTTGCATTTTCTTGGAATGCAGATGCCATACTGTGAGGAAGCCCAAGAAGCCCTGTGGTGATGCCCACAGGGAGAACCAAGGTGTGGTTGACAGTCCCAGGTGAGCTCCCAGCAGGCAGCCAGCACCGGGCAGCCAACCACGTGCACGAGCCATCCTGGAAGTGGAACTCCAGCCTGAGTCAAGCTACACCAGCTGCAGCCATGTGGGCAGAGGTGAGCCATCCCCACCATGTCTGGCCCAAACTGTAGATTCAGAAGTGACGACGTTTTCTTTTCATTTTTCACAGCAGGAGATAACCAGAATGTAGTGTGACACACACAGAGATTAGTGTTATTATTCAGTCTGGCTTCTTACCCTAAGTCATAACATTTCATTCAAGAGTAATTACCGATGCAGTCCAGAGCGTATGGCATCATTCCTGCCTTCCTGGAGCTCAGAATCTCTTTAACACGTCAGGATTCAGAGTTAGGAACTCGAGGATGAAAACAAAGAGGACCCAACTGCAGGGGCCTTGAGTGCGTGGGTAAACAAGCCAGTGTGACCCCAGAAGCAGCCGAGCTGCCCATCGTGGGGGTGCTGCGGGGACTTAGCTCAGGATAAAACAAAGATGGCACGAAGGGAAAGAGAACAGCAAGTCAGGTGCTTGTGACACCCTCAAGTCAGTGGCTGGCCTCCCTGCTCCCCGATTCTTAACTGGGTGAGGGGCAGTAAAAAGCTGGGTGCGGAGGCACTTCTGCTGCATCCTGTGGATCACCGTCTAGAGAAAGGACAGCAGCAGTGGCAGAGGCAATCCCCGACAAGCTCCTCTGTGGGACAAGGGGGCAGGAGGGGGCTGAGCGGAGCAGGATGGAGATTCCCAGGGGGGCGACACAGAGGAGGAAAGCGGTGGTTGAGTGTGATGCTGTGGCTCTACCCCTGGTGCCTGCCTGGGACAACCGTTTTTAAATACAGCCTCGAACCTACACAGTTCCAGCTTCCGGAATAGAGAAGCGTTCCGGCATGTCAGTAAACAGGCCTGTCAGGCTGAAAACGGGAAACACAGCAATAGGCCCTTCGAAAGGCAAAGTCCGAATGCCAACGAACTTAACAAAAGTGCCACACCTCGTCAGTAATCCGGGTAACTGAGACGGATGTGGGACGGCGGGAATGCTCGTGCACTGCTGGGAGAGGGAAGTCGGGCAGCTGCCCCAGAAAACAGGCTGACACTAGTGAGTGGCAGACACATGTGTCCCGAGACCTGGCCACCCCACCTGCAGACCGGCGCCCTGCAGGCGCTCTTGGGGTGCACCAGAAATTCGGGCAGCAGTGGTCACAGCAGCCCAGTGGCCACGAGCAGTAGAATGTGTCAGGAAATCGCGGTGCAGTCACACGACAGAATGCTACACATCAACGAAAACAAACACCGTGAGGCCAATTGCAACAGACTGGGTCAGTCTCACAAACTTAACGTTGATTCAAAGAAACGAAACACAAAAGAATGTACACAAGTGACCTGGTTCGTACATAGCTCGAAAACTGCAAAGAGGGTCAATTGTGGGCCTCCTATTAGAAAGGGTGGACCTGGCTCAGCGTCCTGGGCACCTCAGCGCAGCCCAGGACTCCACGGGCTCGGAAACGCTGCCCTCCACACGCACGCCTAGGTCTGCCTGTCCCCTTGGAGCCCTCTCAGGACAGCTGGCAGATGCCCCCTCGGGCACCTGCAGTAAAGCCCGGGGAAGCTGGGAGTCAGTGCCCGATCTGTGACCTCCTCTGGCCACACTGACCCCGGCTGCTAATCAGCATGGCCACAGCTTAACCCCTTCAGAGCACCACACCTGAGAGGACGCAAACCTGACACCTGGGCCTGGACTGAGACAAATGGCAGTTCCTCCAAGGACAAAGTCTCTGTGGACTGTCCTCAGGGTCACAGTATGGCGTGGCCGCTGATTTCACCTCTTCACGTCATGGGGGTATCCACATCTGCTGGATGGGTGACCTGAGCTCTGCTTCCAAGGCGGGTGAGGGGAGGATCCTCCACCAGAGAAGGAGGAGGTGGGATTCACGGGAGGGAGCCAGGGCAGCAGGCTGCCCTATCCTTGGGGACCTAAGGATGTAAAGGTCAGACCTAGGACACAGCAGGGAAAGCACTCCTCTCCATCCTTCCAGGAGGGTAAGTCAGCTCTCACTTTGCGTTGGGTCCTCAGTCGGTGTGGACCTCAGCAGTGAGGGCACTGGCCCCTCTTCAGTGGCCTCATCACAGACCAGCCCCTGGTATGGGTCTACGCAGCAGCCCAGGGAGGTCAGGAGAGGTCTGTCAGCCTGGCCAACTCTGAACGTCCCACTTGGTAGTACTCACCACCTGGGCAGCCTATTTCTCTTTAGCAAGGAGGTCACCATATTTCTCCAGAAAGATACGTTTATAAAGGGCTCTGTAGTGATCTACGGTCACAGCAGACAGCACTGAAAGCACAGGTGGGGGACGAGAAGAGACACAAATCAGGAACTGACTGCCGGCCTCCCAGGCAGCACTGCGGGCAGCAGGAGCCGGCATCTGCTAGCTGCCAAGGTGCTCTGACAAAGCAGCAGCGTTTTTCCATGAGGCACAGCCAATTCTAACAGCAGGTTCTCTTCGGCTCTCTGTGGCAGGACAGACTCTGCATGCAGCGGGACATGGTCCCTTGTGGTTCCAAGGAGGTAACTGGTAAACCCAGCCACAGCCCTCACGACAGGGCAGCTGACACCAAGGCTGTGTTGAGTGAGTCATCCTGGCAGAGACCCCACACACAGGCTCTCAGAATGTGAGGGACTACTCAGCCCTGGGACCCAGTAGTCCAGTACAACACGGGACAAGTGACCTGAAAACACAGCTCTAGTCTCAGTTTCTATGTATGACCCTGGCAAATCCACAAGGTCTCCGGGCTTCAGTTTCCTCATTTGTAAGCTAAGAAGTCAAGTCAGATCAGATTTACAAAGACCGCAAAGGTTCAGCAAATGTTACTCTAATTTCACTCTTTAAATGCACCTTAACTATTTAACAATTTGTAATAAACACAATACTCCCCCCAGCATATTTGCTGTTGCTAAATTCTAATACCCAGAGGCCCAGTGCATTAACATGGGTGACCAGAGAAACCTGTCATTGGGCAGTCTTCGTAACAATGCTTCTCCTATCATCCTTCTAGTCAAAGAATTTCTTAGAACTACAAGAAGAGCCATTTAAACAACAGTTGGCAACACGGATCTGGAGGGATGTGGATTTTCTCAAGACCGTACAACCAGAACAAAACACAGAAGGGAAGTGGACGCTACAGCTGATCAGGACTGCAAGTACCATTCATATTTTATATCATGCAAACGGGCCCACTGTCCCTACTGAGCAGACATTCAAGCTTAGAAATCTGCATTAACAGAATGGTATTTACATCAGTTTTATATACCGATGCACTGAGGTAGCAGTAGGGGCTCTCATAACCAAAATATTTGAAAACCAGTGGCCAAGGTGATCCTGCCCATACTATGAGAGACTAAGCAAGCCGGTCTCGGTCCCTGCCGTCCTGGGACCCCCATCACTGTCTGTTCCTGCCGTGATGACAATGTACGTGGTTCCCACCAACATAGGCTCAGGGCACTTTATATTGCAGGGACCAGAATATGCCACCCCTAAAATGACTGTAGGAGACCAGAATATACCACTCCAAAATATGCCTTGTTGGCACAGGATTATTTTGAGTTGATTATTTTGAGAATCTGCAGACATAGGAGAATCTCTGAAAACAGAAGTTACCCTTTTGTAAGAAATTTACATCTATAAAGGAAATCTCCATTTGGTAGGGTGTCTTCCTTTCTGTCCCAGGGAGAGAAGGGTGACTGAATCCTAAGATTCCTGCCAATGGAGAATCCGCCTCACACCCCTCGCGCTTGTTAACTGCTTTCCCTGGGTGCCCCCCTGCCCCGGCCTTCCTCACACCTTTCATCTTTGTTTTGGAGGACAAGGGTATTTAAGCCTAAAGTCTGCCCCACCTCTTGGAGGTTTACTCATTTTCTGGGTATCTCCTGTGTATACAACATGAGTTGTACGCGTTATTAAGCTTCTGTTTGTCTTCCTCTTGTTACAGCAGTCTGTCCCAAGTACGAATTACGACGGGCAGGGAGAAAATGATTTTTTCCTCCCCTGAAATATGCAGTATCTGACCGTGGCCCTGAAGAGTGGTTCGAGAGCTGGAAGATCTGGGTGTTGAGCCACTACCTGGACCTGCTGCTCCTCTACAACTTCCCTCCAGGCAGGGAGCTCCCTCGCTTCCTCCTCCTCTGGCTGACTCACTGGGACAAACAAATCAACACAAAGACACAGGTGTACTCGCGCACAGGCTCGTGTGTTCCACAGACGGGGCCAGTGTCTACACAGGACTCCTCAGGGAAGAACACACACGGGACTCTTCCATTTGACGAGATCTGAAGCGGCCAATCTACCACAGCAATCTATTTGTTTATTTGGTAAACAAGGTTCGTCCCCATTATAAATGGGGCCTTTAAATCAGGATTTCTGTTGCATCTGCTACTGAATTTTTGCAACAGCAGCACATCAGAAATGTCAGCCTGGCACTAAAAATAGGGACCGTGTGTTTTACGGAGGCGTAGGAGAAGCCAGAAGTTGGAGCAGCTGACAGGGGACAAGAGCGAGAGCGCCACCTGGGCCTGGTGACTGGGCTGGACCTGTGTCCTCCTCCACCTCCACCGCCCAGTTGCTGTGTGGGATCAACGTCCTTTCCAGGGGACGTGGAACCCGTAAGCACAGGCAGCCTTTGCTCGGGCTGACAGCAGATCACATGCTATGTGCAAATTCCTGGAAACATGTGAATGAACAATGAGATCTGTGTTTTCCCTTTTCTACTCAGATTGAATATTTTGGGGCCCATCACTGCAAACTCCTGAGGCTAGGGGGTATCTCAGGTTTCAGCAGCCACAAGAACTTACAGATACCATATAAGGAAACAAGCAACTGAAGAGCAGTCAACTATTCACTTAAGCAAACAAAATCAGAGCAAAACTATGCTCAGGAATTCCAATTATTCTGCCAATGAGGCTGAGCTCTGTGCTGACTGCCAGACCCTAAGGAGGGTCAATGCCAGACCAGAAACAAATGGGGGCGGGGCCCAGGGTGGGAGAAGAGCACGCCCTGCTGGTGGGGCAGTGTCCCGTCTGGCCAATGAAACACAAAGATGAAAGAGAAACAAAGACTTGGTATGAAACAGAAGCTCTAAAATCAACACGAACATATGGCACTTTTCAGGACTCAGACTGGACACAATTTGTTTTACTTGCAAAATCCTTAACAAGATGGCATTTGTGAATTAAATTCCCAGGAAAGCATAAATTTTTGACTATATGAATAATTTCACCTCAACAGAACTGTCCTCTGTCTTCAGAGCATGGGTAAATTTGTGATGGCGGATGTTCATTTTAAGAAAAGCCTGACCAATACTCAACAATCTGAACTTATTAGAAACATCAGTGAGCTATAGTTCTTTGTCCCATAAAATAGATCGTTCACAAAAATCTTTTACATGTTAAGGTTCTCTGGGCAAAAATATGATTCACAGACACTTGGCTGTCAACTTGCTGGGAACACAGTCATTCCATAAACAGGGCTGTTTATAAAATTTTACAGCAGATCTGTCACTCAAACACACAGGAACGTGCTACCCAGGTACAGGATGGCTCTGCTTGGCGGTCCTAACAATGGATCACTATTTCGGCCTCATTTGCTTCCGGACTCAATTTGGAGACTTGGAGGGAAGGGCAGCAGGTAGGTGCCAGAGACACAGTTCCCCCATTACAGACAACTGCCTTTCATACATGACACCCCAGTGACCTCGACCATTCATTCTCCAAGCCAAACGGAGCACTTCGGCACAACAGACTGCGCCTGCAGAACACATTCCCGCCACAAAGCAGAGGGGCCCAGCCCGCTTGCATACCTGTGTTCATCTGTGCCATTTATTTCCTATTACGCTGGCTTCTCTCATCTGTTATAGAAACGAGTGGAAAATGAAAAGATGAAAGCGCTGACATTAGTAAGCAGCAGCGTTCTCATAAATGTCATCTAATTGTGGCCAAGGTGAAAACCACTAGATGTGACAGAGTCATGCCTGACCTTCAGCTGGTGGCTCCAGGAACACACTCCACTCAACTGCCAAGGAAAAGAGCAGAAGAGAGTGTACCTGGACTATGGGAATTACTCAACTATTTTATCTAAAAGGTAAAGATGTAACTTGGATTTTATGATCTCTTTCACGCTCTGGGAGCAAACCGCCCCCACCCTACTTTCTGACAACTGTCATTTGAAGCTGCTGCACCCAGAGGCTGACCTGGGCCTGTGCTTGCTTTGCTGCCATTTGGAGCTGGGCTGTCAAACTGAGGGTCTCAGAGCAGCTGGTCCCCAAGTCCCCTGACTGAAAGTCACCCCCCCATGCCACCCTCCATCACCCTGCCAGCCAGGAGACACGCCTCCTCCATCCTCCAGGAACAGGGCTAAGATGTGCAGAAGCCGAATCTCAGCATCTTGTTTCCTCAGGCATTTCCTTCTGTCTCTGACGAGAGGGTTTCCATCAGATAGAAGAAAATACTTTCCGAGAGCTATAAATTCTTCACCTCTACAAAGACTGGGTAGTTACTTAACCTAATCCTTAACAATTTAAATGATAAAATGAACCAGAACAAAGATTGCTCTAAGACTACGCTTGCACTGGGAGACCAACCCCCAAGCCCTGGGGTCTATAGCAAGCCTCCAACACACCCCAGAACTGACTCAAGCCCCTGCTGGGAGGAACTGGCCACTCAGTGACCTTGTGAATGGGAAGTCACGTGCCACTGTGCAATGCTGACGTTTCAGTCCTGTAAGATTATAATACTGCATTTTTGCTGCATCTATGTTTAGACATGTTTAGATACACAAATACTTACCCCTGTGTTACAACTGCCTGCAGCATTCAGTGCAGGAACACGCTGTACAGGTCTCAGTCTGGGAGCAACAGGCCACGGCACACAGCCCAGGTGTCCACTGGCTGCCCCATCCAGGTGTGTGTAGGTACACTCTCATGTTCACACAACGAAATCACCTAAGGACACATTTCTCAGAAGCTTGACTGTACTTTCTTAATGTAACAACTCAGTTGTTTGTGACAGCTTCCTTGTTGTTCTCCTTTGGCAAAACTCTCCCAGGAGGGCTGTGCTGGGGGCAACAGGCTGCAACCTGGCATCATGTAAAAGCCCTGCTTCCCCCACCCTCCCCAGACATCACCCCATTTCCAAGGAGCTGTCTATCAGAGGTTAAAATTGGGCAGAAATCAAATCTGGGGAGCCAAAACACTCCAACCATGTTACAAATTCCATCGTAAAAACAGTTTCTGCGGGTGAGTTAAGGATTAAACATGAACCAAATTGCCAAATTTTATCTTTTAAAAAATAAAATGTGCGACTGTCACCAAATAGGACTTTACATGTGTGACTCAAATTTTTTTCTACGACTTCATCTTCCTAAAGTAACTGCAAAATAACTGTAAGATTCCATTACTTAAACATTCACTTAAATACTCTATCCATCAGATGTACAGCATAAATAATGGATTACAATAATAATTAATATTAACCAATTTATCACAACCCTGGCAACGTATAACATCTACTGAACGCTTATCACCTGCTGGGCATTGCAAGTCACTTAGCTTTTCTCTACAGGATGCATTCAGAAAAGTCCACCTGTGTCCAACAAGTATTCTCCACATGCCCCGACCAGCAATGCACAAATCCTGTCCTACCCGTCTCTCACCTGAAATTCTGCCCCTGAGATGTCCATCTACAGTCATGCATTGCTTAATGAGAGGAATACGTCCTGAGAAATGCGTCATTAGGGATTTCGTTGTTGTGTGATCAGAGTGTGCTTACACAAACCCGGATAGCACAGCCTACCACACACCTGGCTATGTGGTGTGGTCTGTTGCTCCGACGCTTATGGGACCACCATTATGTATGTGCTCCATTATTGACTGAAATGTCATTATGTGCTGCATGACTGTGCACATGAATGCCAAACTCAATCTAGTAAGTTTTAGATTTACTTTATAATCCTACCAAGTAACAGCCCCTCCCCTCTCCAAAAACCCAACAAAGGGTCATTTTTAAGCCGGCAATAAGGCATCCTGTCCCGTGTTCCGGGGAGGCCTTGGATGTGGTAAGCCCGCTGTCCACGGCCTGGGTCAGGAGCTGAAGGAGCCACAAGATGGTAAAGTACAGCAGTCCCACGGAGCCAAGAGGGAAACTTTAAAATTATCAAGTATTACATACAACTCATTACCCAGTTTCACAGCCCAATATGGAAACAGGTGCCATAACCTCCGCCCCCAGTCTGGCCTGGAAACACTCCACTCCAGCTGACAGGACAATGCCTGAGACTCAAGTTCCGGAGGCAGCCATGCTCTGTCCACGATTCTGCCCCAAATCAGCCAATAGTGAGCTATGATTAGCACACACTGAGCTCAACTGCTTCGAGGTGCTACAAAAAGGCAGGTGTGCTGTGCAGCTAAATAACCTACTAAGTTCACAGGGGAGAAAACTCAGCCCTTCATAGAAACAGAGGCAAATAGTGTTTTTAAGAGATTTGACAATAAAAAACAATTATTTACATGACTAAACTCCTCTGGAACGTATTTGCCAAGGAAAATAGCATTGACTTAACATAAAAGAACCCGTACGTGAAGTATTTCAGTCAGACTTTGAACTAACTCTGGAGGCGCACCCGCTCTCAGACCTGGGGGAAGGGCACCCCCAGGCAGCAGTCAGCGTCCTGCCTGTGCGAAGCCCAGGGCCAGGCGTGCTGGCGGACCAGCCATCGAGCCGTCAGGACCCCTCAGAGGCCACTGCCAGGGACCAGCGTGAGGGCACATCCCGGGTGCAGAGAGGGAGGGTCACAGACACGAAGACGGGCTCTGCCCGCACCACGTTCAGTTGGTAACACCGTGTTCCCAAAGATACAACCCCAGCCGACCGCACCCTCAGCACAGGTGCTGCACCTGTGAGGATCTGAGCCGCCCTGGAGTCCCCCAGGACATGACCTGCGCTAGGACACAAAGAAATCAGGATTCCGGGTCCCACGAGTGACCTCCGTACTCCTCCCACTCCAGTATGTATTTCTCCCGAGTTATTCTGCAAAGTGAACATCGCCTGTCCTAAAAATTAAATGGCTCTATTGTCTTTAAATCCATTTGTCTATTTGGTCAATACCTATGTGACAAGCACTAGACTACACCTGCACTGTCCGATTCCATGGCCACTAGTCACATTTACATTTAAATAAATTCAGATAAAGTAAGATTTTAAAATGCCTCTCCTCAGCTGTACAAGTTTAATTTCAAGTACTTAATAGCCACATGTGGCCAGTGGCTGCCACGCTAGACAGCAGAGAGAACATTTCTGTCATCACAGAGAGTTCTACTGGATAGGCGCTGTACACACAAGTGAGTTCTACTGGACGGGTGCTGTACACACAGATGAGTTCTACTGGACGGGTGCTGTACACACAGGTGAGTTCTACTGGACGGGTGCTGTACACACAGGTGAGTTCTACTGGACGGGTGCTGTACACACAGGCGAGCCCCAGAGACAGCCTTGCATCAGACAAGCAACACCCACAATGAGAGGTATCGATGTGAATCCTAGGAAGAAAACTGCAGAGTGAGCCAAGGGAGTCGGTGGGGACAGCTTTGCATACCAGACGGGCAGAGCTGCACAAATGGCGAATGCTGGGATAGAAGGGTCTCTGTTCCCTTCTATTCAGAGTGAGAAGTTTTAACCAGAAACACAGAGGGCAGGCTCACACCTGAGTGGCCTGGAGTTTGGAAACACAGTCCTGCTGACAACTCACAAGAGCATGAGGTCA
>CAUYSK010030792.1:0-23997 GCA_963575035.1 Avahi laniger
TGAAGTTTTACTGTGCTTGCTTAACTGGAGAAGGAATGGTCCTTAACCTAACTAATGCTATCTGCTTCTGTAAACCTGCTTGCTTAAAGATTATGATCAGTCGCTCGTAACCGGAGTAGGTGGTCCAAGGCAGGTCCGGGACCCCATGGTTATGGAATGTATGATGTAATTTGTCCCACTTCCCTGTGCCTCATGTCATGTAGCCCATCTTAGAATAGTATAAGACCCCTTGCTTTTTCGGCTAACCACCATTCTCTGTACCTGTACTCTGACGGGGCAGGGGTGGTCGCTGGCCAGCTAATAAAGACTCATAATTCGGCTCAATTTGGTCTGTAAGTGGTCATTTCTCGCACTCTGTACTATAACACCTCATCGTGTACCCTCCCTGTGACTCAGCCTCCTCCTCCGGGGCAGTAATAGTCATTTCCGCATATATGTGCAGTGAGGAATAAACAGTCAAGCCGTGGAAAGTGTTGTGGACAGTACCTGGGACGCAATAAGAACCTTCCCTGAACCACTACACTCCTCTCCCACCTCAGAGACGTATCGATGTATCCCTGGGTCCTTTTCCCTAGGTCTATGCACAGTCTAGCATCTTTTCAAGCTTCATTTTCCTGGAGTTTTCCAGATCCCCAAATTTCTGCTGTGGAGGAAACTCTTTGCTGCAAGACTTTAACTCACTCTCAAAGTAAATGGAATGAAACTTGGAGATTGCTCCCTCAGCCCCACGGTGTTCCCCTCCCTCTCCGGTGGCCAGAACAAAACAACACGATCAGGACAGAAACTCCATCCCCCCCGGCGGGCACTGCCAACCACCTGACGGGCTCCAGTTGAAACCTGATTGTTTCTTTTTCCGCTCTCTAAATGCTCACAGATGTCTGTCTGTTTTCCTCTATTACAAGCCTTCCAAAAGAGGAGGATGATTGGATACTTGTAAATATTTTAATCTTTTTCTTTTTCTCTTAATATCAAAAGAAGCAGGGGGTGTGTGGGGGAATGTTTTTCTCCTTCCAGGTGGAATTTAAGTTGGCAAAACCTGCAAACAACTTCATTGCATATCCTAGGAGGATAGGAATGGCGAGTTAGTTGGCCAGAGAACTAGACCGAGCTCTTAACCCCTTAGTGCTAATCCCTTCAGCTCCACCAGGACTTGGAGAAGCGATATAGGGAACCGGAAGCAGAGAGTCGCCAACATGGCCACAGCCGGTCTTAGGAACCAGACAGGGTCCAGCTTGGGCAGCTGTGGGAACTTCAGATTAGGAAACTGCTCCCCGGAGGAAAGGACAGGAATGACCCCCAGTGGCCTAAGGTGAGAATGGGAGAGGAACAAGGACAGACTGCAGGCGGACACTGCAGCATACGAATTCTTTGCAGCATCTTCTAGAAAGAATTTCAGGAAGCATTTCAGGAAAAGCTTTAAATAGGAGGAGATATTGTCTCAGGTGTCAGAACCTTTAAAGTTTATATCTGAGCGGGAAAATATTTACTCTAGAAAGTGTGCTACGTGAGACAATGTCATTCAAAATTTAAAGACACATATAGAACCCTGGTGGCAGTGTAAATTCATACAAAACCCGTGAAAAGTAAATTGGCCAAATGAGTCAAGAGACATAAAAATATCCATTATACTTGACTCAGAAATCCCATTTCTGGGGTGGGATCCTCAGGAAATCACTCCAAATACAGAAAAAGATGTCTGCTGTGGTACAAAAACGGAAAATCCCATCTGCCCATTTACAGGGGAAGGATGGAAAAAAACCGGGAGGATCTTCTTGAGAAACCATCTGGCAGCAAGTTTCTTACGAACAGTGCGTGAAAACAGGACGGCACCTCATAACAAGGCTGGAAACAATAGTTACATTAAAATTCGTGCACACTAGACTTTTGACCATCGGCTGAAGAGTAGGGAGATTGTGCATTTAAGAAGAAAATTAACAGAATAAAATAGATTATGTATTTATGCTCGTGTCTTGGTGATGGGACCACAGCTAAGTTTCTCTCTCTTTTTTTCCGTCTCTTTTGTATTTTTTAAGAGTTCTTTAATGGGGTATTTCACTTTTAAAGTGGAAAATAATCATGGGTCTTCAAATTAGAAAATCCATCAAGAGTTTTTGCTCTAATATCTAAATGCAAAGTTTTATACGGAAGTCATTTTTCCAGAATTTATTTCATTCCACTGAAAAGTCTTGGTGCTCAAATTCTGCTGTTCCCAGCATATTAATGCATCTTTGCTCCCTCAAAATGCCCAGGCTCCCTTAGCTTTCCTCTCCAAGCAGGGAGGAGACTGGGTGGGGCAGAAGCAATTATGGTATACATGGCTAAATATAGACTGCTGTTTACACAAGGACACCCAAAGGAAGTTAGGATAAAATCTTCCACTGGATGATCTAATTCACCTAAAATGCCTCATGCTCTTTATGGGCAGTCCTGGGCAGATCTTATAGAAGATCTGTGTTTCAGGAGGTAGAAGGGGAGGGGAAGGAGGAGGGCAGGGACCACTCCTTTCCGGCCTGCAGAGGGAGGACCCAGGGTCTGGGTCCTCCACAACAGCTTCTCAGAAGTCCCCTTCCAGCAGCCCCTGCAAAAAGAAGAAACACCAGTCAGAAGGACCTGTGCCCGACACCCTGCATCCTCAAGATATGGAACAGTTGGGGAATAACTGGGTGTGTATGAGGCAAGAAGACCCAGTGGTACCACCTGAGCTAATGCTGGCTGGGGGTGCGGGGGGTGGGGAAGGAATTGTTGCTTAAAGTCCATTTCTTTTTGCATCCTGTGTGAGAGAGCCTATAAAAAAGGGACTGGTTGATAAACGCATAAGGAAACAGACAAAAAGGGAGCCACCTTCAGAAGCCCCCTCGTTTTGTCAGAGACAGCTCTAGTTTGGCAGCCTCCCGGTGACTTCTTGGAGGGTCCTGTGTCTTGAACCCTCTGACTTCCTCCCCACCCACAACCTTCCCCATCCTGACACCCGTCTCACTTCTGCCCATTCACCTTCTGTTCAGCCAAAGAGCTAAAACGTTTATAAGAAAACATTTAAGAGTATAATAAACCCCATTTCAGCAGTGTGGGCTGGGAATAGTAGCTCAAGCCTATAATCCTAGCACTCTGAGAGGCCAAGGCAGGAGCATCCCTTGAGTCCAGGAATTCAAGACCAGCCTGAAGAAGAGTGAGACCCCGTATTTACAAAAAATAGAAAAATTAGCCAGGCGTGATAGCACACACCTGTAGTCCCAGCTACTCAGGACGGGGAGGTGGAGGCAGGAGGATCACTTGAGCCAAGAGTTTGAGGCTGCAGTGAGCTAGGCTGATGCCACTGCACTCTCGCCCAGCTAGCCCAGGCAACAGAGCGAGACTCTGTCTCAAAAAAAAAAAAAAAATGTTCAGCAGTGTTTTTGTTTGTGTGTGAAAATTAACAAGCTGATTCTAAAATTTATGTGGAAATGCAAAAGGTCAGGAATGGCTATGCCCATCTTGACCAAGAACAAAACTGGAGGAATTACACTATCAGTTATCAAGATCTATTATAAAGTTTAAGCAATTAAGACAGTGTGATGTTGATCAATGGAATATAATAGAGGTTCCAGAAACAGACTCACACATACATAATTGATCACTGATTTATAACAAAGATGATATTGAAATCCTGCAGAGAAAAAAAGATCCTTTTTTAAAAATGGTGTTGGGTTAATTGTATATCCATATAGAAAAAGTGAACTTTGATTCCTCCTAATATTATATATATATACAAAATATAGATCTCACTGTGAAAGGTAAAAGAATAAAGTTTTCCTTTCAGGAAATACAGAATAGTAGGTTAAAAAAATTTTTTTAAATGCAAAAAGCACTAAGCAGGACGTGTCAGTTTGGTACGAGCCAATAAATACTGTGTGATATTACAAAAACCAAAAAACCCTGAATGCAATCTAAATGATACTAATGGAAGTATAGAACCCAGATGAAAGGATTCTGTACTCTGTGCTCTTCAATGGCCAGATGAGTGTTGTGTTGAGCTCTCAGCATAGGACTAAAAAAAAAATCATTGAATTATAGCATACATAGAGAAAAATGAACAAATCTTCAGTATAGAGCCGGATAAATTTCAGAAATTGCACACACATGTATACCAACACCCATATCAAGAAACAGAGCATTGCCTGAACCCTTCACAACCCTTCCTGTAACTCCCCACCCTCCAAGACTAACCATTACGCTGAGTTCTAGTACCAGAGGTTAGAACTGTTTTTGTATATATCTGGAATCACAGAGTATGTACCTTTTTGTGTCTGGCTTCTTTCATTAATATTATGTTCATGAGATTTATCCATATTTTTATGTATAGCTGTATAATGGTTTATTCATTTTCATCATGGTATAGTGTTCCATTCTACGATTTATTAATTCATTCTACCATTGAGGGACATTGGGTGATCTTCCAGTTTGGAGGTATTGTGAAAAGTGCTGCTATGCACATTCTTGTACATGTCTTTTATTGAACAAATATGTTTCTTTTCATTAGGTTTGTGCCTAGGAGTGGAATTTCCAGGTCATAGGGCATACATATATCACATCTTCACCAGCACTCGATAGGTTCAGTCTCTTCCATTTTAGCAATTCTGGTAGATGTACAGTGGTATCACACTGTAGTTTTAATTTGCATTTCCAGAATAACATTTTAATATAGTTATTGGCTATTCAGAAATTTTCTTTTATAATATGCCTGTACAAGTCTTTTGCCCATTTTTCAATAGGGTTGTCTTTTTTCCTTATTGATTCGTAGGGGTTCTTTATATAGTTCGTGTGAGTCCTTTGACAGATATGCAGATGGCAAATATTTTCTTCCATTTTCCGTGATTTGCTTTTTCGCTCTTTGTTTCAGTTGTAAATTTACTACCTCTCTTTGCTTTGCTCTGTGATTCTGGAACTGGACTCTAAAGATGGTATTGCCCCTCTGCCCGCTGGCTTTCTGATAAACTCTGCCAATGGAAGACGCTGGAGGCTCACTGCAAGCCTGGAAGAGGAGAAGGCACTTTTTTCCTTTGTTGTTCTATTTCTGTATATAGCGGCAAACGGAGCAGCGTGCAGGGGCCTGGGCTTTGAGTACAGCAGGATGCTCCTGCTCAAGCTCAGGCTGGGTATCACTGCCACTTCCTTTGTTGCTACCGTAGCAGACACGGTGCTCTCGTGGCAGCCATGCCTCCTCCTTGGAGATTTGACCCTCAGTCTTGTGGCGCTCTCCTTCTTTGTTTTTGAGCTCCTTTTTTGTCCACTTTCCCCAGCCCTGGGGTGGTAGTAGCAGCTTCCTGCAGTTACTACCTCTTTTATCTTTCTGAACAGTGATCACCTTTTTCCTTTTCTTTATATTTCACTATATTAAATTTCCCTGTTCATATCATTGGTGTGGTTTCTGTCTCCTGACCAGGCTCTGATTTACACTCTCCTATTAGTGGCTTTTGGTGAATAAAAGTTCTTAATCTTAATGTGCTTTGGCAGCTTTGTCCAAAATCAATTGCTCAATATGGATTGGTCTAGTTCTGGGCTTTCTGCTACGTTCCATTGATCTATAGAGCTATCTTTACACAGTACCACACTCTCTTAATTACTACAACTGTATAATAAGGTCTTGAAATCAGGGAGATAAGTCTGTCAAATTCATTCTTTTTCAAAGATGTGTTGGCTATTCTAGGTCCTTTGAATGTTCATATAAATGTTAGAAGCAGGTTGCCAATTTCTATAAAAATGTCTGCTGGAATTTTAATTTGGATTGTATTAAGTCTGTAGATCTGAGAGAACTGACATCTTAACAATATTGAGCCTTCTGGTCCATGACCATTGTGTTAGTCTATTCAGGCTGCCATAACAAAGATACCATCGACTGGGTGGTTTAAATAACAGAATTTTATTTTCTCACAGTTCTGGAGGCTGGGAAGTTCACGATCAAGGTGCCAGCAAGGTAGATTTCATTCTGAGGCCTCTTCTCCTGGCTTGTGGACAGCCACCATCTTGATGTGTGCTCACATGACCTGCTGTTTGTGCCCTGGAAAGAGAGCAAGAGAGCAAGAAGTCTCTAGAGTCTCTCCTTTTAAGGACACTAATCCTATCTAATCAGGGGCCACCCTTATGACCTCATTTAACCTTTTAGAGGGCCCACCTACAAATAAAGTTACATTTGGAGTTGGGGCTTCAACATATTAATTTGGGGGGCACACAATTCAGTCAACAGCAAACATCATATACCTTCTGTTTATTTAAGTCTTCCTTGAGCTCTCTCAATCATTTTTTAAAAATTTCTGGTGTCTTATACATCTTTTTTTAAATTTACCCCTGTGTATTTAATATTTTGATGCTATTATAGATGATTTTTTTAAAGATTTCAATTTCCATTTGTTTGCTGCTTGTATATAGAAATATGATCTATTTTTGTACATAATAGATCTGGTATCGTGAAACACACCTATTAGTTCTAGTAGCTTTCCTTAGGACTTTTTACACAGAAAATCATGTCATCTGTGAACAAAGATGTTCTACTTCTTCCTTTCCATCTGTAAACTTGTGAGTTTTTTGTTTGTTTTGCCTTATTACACCTGCTAAAACCTCCAGTGCAACGTTGAATAAATGTGATAAAAGCATTCATCTTTACATTTTCCCAGGGAAAACATTCAAAATTTCATCATTAAGTACAATGTTAGCTGTAGGTTTTTCTTTAGATGGCTTTTATCAGGTTGAGGAAGTTTCCTTATCAGAAATGAGCAAATTTTGTCAAGTACATTTTTTGTATCTATTGCAAGAACCCTATAGGTTTTTCTCCTTTGCTCTGTTAATAAGGCAAATTACATTAATTAGTTTTCAAACATTAAGCCAACCATGAATTCCTAGGATAAACTCCACTAGGTTATGACATATCATCCTTTTGATGTTTCTGGATTTGATTCCTTAAGCATTTTGTTAAGAATTTTTGTGTCTGCTTTCATGAGGAATGCCGTTCTATACAGTTGACCCTTGAACAATGGATTGATGCGAGGGTTAGGAGCACTGACCCCTACCACAGTCAAAACTCCATGTATAATTTTTGACTCCCCAAAAACTTAACTACTAATAGCCTCCCGTTGACTGGAAGCCTTACTGATAACATGAACAGTCAATTAGCACATATTTTATATATTATATGTATTATTTACTATATTCTCACAATAAAGTAAACTAGAGAAAAGAAAATGTTAAAAATAAAATCACAAGGAAGAGACAATATATTTGCTATTTACTAAATGGAAGTGGATCATCATATAGGTCTTCATCCTCATCATCTTCACATTGAGTAGTCTGAGGAGGAGGAGGAAGAGGAGGGGTTGGTCTTGCTGTCTCAGGAGCGGCACAGGCAGAAGAGATTCTACAAATACCAATTAGGCTGATTTGACTGATAGTGTTGTAAAGTTTTCTATAACCTTACTGATTTTCTGTCTATTTTTTCGATCAATTATTGATCATTGTCCTATAAGTTTTTGCTCCATGTATTTTGAAGTTCTGTTAATAAATGCATTGAGATTTAGAATTGTTATGCCTTTTATTTTTAAGTTATGTTTTCCCCATACAGCAAAAATAAAAAATTTTAAAAAATAAAAATATCTACTACTTCATTTTTTTCATAAATTCTAATTTAAAAAAAAAAGAAATAGAGATGAGCAAAATCAGAGAGTAAAACTCAATTGTAATCCCACCTCTAGAATCCCACCATTTTAGGATATGCTTTTCAAAATGTTTTCCATGCACATTGTAACAGGCTTTTATAACCAAATAGTCATGAACATTTTTCCATGTCATTATTCTTCTTCAGCATTATTTTTAGTGGCCATATAATATTCCATTGTGTGGATGATCATAATGAAATTAATTTCATATTACATTTACATTTCTTTTTTTTTTTTTTGAGACAGAGTCTCACTCTTTTGCCTGGGCTAGAGTGCCGTGGCATCCGCCTAGCTCACAGCAACCTCAAACTCCTGGGCTCAAGCGATCCTCCTGCCTCAGCCTCCTGAGTAGCTGGGACTACAGGCATATGCCACCATGCCCAGCTAATTTTTTTTTCTATGTATTTTTAGTTGTCCAGCTAATTTCTTTCTATTTTTTTAGTCTTGCTCAGGCTGGTCTCAAACTCCTGACCTCGAGTGATCCTCCCACCTTGGCCTCCCAGAGTTCTAGGATTACAGGCTTGAGCCACTGAGCCTGGCCTACATTTATTTCTTTAATTTTAATCTTATACATAGCCGTTCATTGGGATCTCCAACTCTTTTGCCATTTGTTCCATTAGCTCTCTTCTCAGTTTAGGATAATCTACAAATTTACTTGGCAAGTGCTCTCTACCTGTCTCCAAGATGTAGATATAAATGTTTCACAGTACAGGCCCCTTGTGGTGTCCCGTGGTCTACTTCTAGAGCTATCCCTCCAACCAACAGCCATTCATTCCATGCTCTTCAGAAATATTAAGCTTATTAAGTATGCAATGTCTGATTTCTGTAAGTTTGAGAGTTGACATCTCTGACATTTCACTTTGACACTTCTTGTTTTATTTTTATTGTGAAGGTATATCCTCAGTCTTTCAAACGCAGTTTAGCTTGTGATTATCTTTCAAAAAATTTTTTAGAGTATTTTTTGTGAAACCATGGATAAGTCAAAACTTTGAGTTATTTTTTAATATAAGTTTTGTCATGAAACAAATGCAGTGCAAACAGCTCAAAATATCAGCTAAGTGTTTGGGAAGGACGTGGCTAATGAACACACATTACATCGATGGTTTGAAAAGTGCTGTCGTGGTGATTTTAATCTTGAAAATGAACCACATGGGTGACCTAAGACCAAGGTGGATAATGATGGGCTCAAAGCTGTAGTGGAAGGGAATTTATCTCAATACACCTGAATCAGCAGCAAGGTTTGACGTTACTACCCCAACAATATTGGACACCCCAGAACTCCCCTTGGGACCTGATGTCTGACCTTTGCCTGGCTTCTTTCCCTTCCCTGCCCTGCTTCTCCCATTCTACAGATTTCTCCTGAGAGCAGTTTCTCTATAAATTACTTGCACCATAATCCTCGGCCCAGGTTTTTCTTTTGGTAGAAACTAACCTTACGACAACATCCAAAGCACTACTCAAAGTAGATTCCTCACCAATCCCCACCCACACTATCCACCACCTTCCAAACCCCAAAATACCTCTGTGCTGAACTTGAAACCATTTGACATCTAAACATCTATGCTGGCATCAAAGAATAATAAGGGTTTTTATGCACTTTGCAAAAGAATTCACAACAAGGTTCTCAATACGGGGAACTCCACCTGTGTGTTAAATAAAATTACAAAATGTTGCCCCCCAAAATGGCATAGAGCCACTTTCCAGAAATAACATATCCCATACAAAACAGCGCCCCATATACCAACCCAGTAATTGAGACTTTGAAATTCCTCTCTGTGAAAGTGGCTTTCTCCTGGGGCCCCCTGGTAAGTTTCTGACTCTTTTCCTCAGCCCCCTCAGTCATACCCTGAAGGGAGTTGCCATGGTGATGGTGGGACTGTGACCTCCGGGGTAGCTCGGGCTCAGAAGAAAGGGTTTCCCTCCGGTGTGGCTGAGAAGCAGGGAGCTGAGATGAGAATGGCATTCTCCTCGGTCAGGCAGATATTTAACTAGCTTCGCCTTGGAGGCGTGGGGAAAGTGCTCACACGCCCTCAGAGGGGCCGTGGCTGACACTGGGCTCGCCCTGCTACTCCAGCGTGGAGGTGCTCATGGTACTCCTCGCCCCGCGCCTGGTTCAAACGGTGCCTGCACCAAAAGAAAGGGTATCATCGGTGAGGCGGGTGGGGCTGGCTGGCTCTAATTAACTTATTATTGGAGCCCACTGATACAGAGAGAAGGTCACTACGTATGTTAATGATGCTGTTTTTATCCCAGGATCTAAACCCACTTACCCAAGGAAATAAAAGCTACCTCACTTTTGTTGAATTAGCTCGTCTGAATAGGAGAGAAGCCAGGGAGGGACAAATCGGCCCGAACCCAGGAACTTGCCCACCCCCTTAACACAGATCCTGCTGAACTCTTTCCTCAGTACTTTCCCCCCATGCTGATAACATTTATAATTACAAAAATAGCCCACGCTCATTATAACAAGTCAAACAATACAGACTTTAAGTTAACATCTCCCCTCCCTTGGCTCCAAAGCCTGCCACTTTAGGCAATCACTGTTGACATCCTGGAGTCTACAGCCTTCCAAATCTTTGTCCGAGATCATTTAATAGTACACAGCCTTCCCACTGTGTCCCTCCCTCCCACTCACTACGACGCTCCCCTTGCTACTTGCTTTTTACTTTTGCTATTTAACATTATATCTGGTATCGTGGGAATTCCTCCGGGTCAACATATATGGAATACCTCCATCATATTCTATAACGTATCAGTATGATAATTTATTCAGCATTCCCCTATTGATGGACAATTCAGATTCTATCCAGCTTTTGCTATTAGAAACATCTTGCAATAAACAATAGTGTGTGTGTGTGTATATATATTATTTCTATGGAATATATTCCAAATATTGGTGTTACTGGGCTAAAAGACGTATTCCTTTTTAATTCTAATAGTCACCTTGAGCTTGCTTTCCCAACAGGGTTTAGCAGTTCACACATCCATTAGCCATGTATGAGAGTCCCTGTTTACCCACACACTTGACAACTTCAGATGTTATCGATCTTTAAGTTTTGCCAATCTGATGAGTGAAAATGGTATTAATTGTTGTTTATTTTGCATTTCCCTGACTACAAGTAGAGTTGAGTGTCTTTTCATACGCTTATCGGCCGTTTGTAGTCTCTCGTCCGTAAAATGTTTGTTCATGTCTTTGGTCCTTTTTCTTTTTTTAAGTTTTGGTCCTTTTCTTATCAGATTATATATTAGGAATATTATTTATTCTCTGTCATGTGTATTATCATTAGTCTTTTGACTTAGTGAGACTTGATTATTCTTGCCTCTTCCCTGTCAGCTCTACCTGTGAATGTCAACTTTCACCATTTTTTCTAAATTAAGGGGCAAAGATGCAGGACTGGGGAAAAGCAGCCATGACTACAGGACAGAGAGGGGCCAAAGCGACCAGAGCAGAGAGCTTATGCTGGGAGGCGGGCAAACCAAGTGGGACAGCATTTGGCATCTATAATAATCTTTTTTTTCCTTCCAATCAATTATTTTATTTTATTATGGTAAGAACACTCAACATGAGATCTACCCTCTTAACAAATTTTAAGTGCACACTACACCATTGCCAACTATAGTTACAATGTTGTACAGCAGATCCCTAGAGCTTATTCATCATGCTTGGCCTGTAACACTCATATCTGGTAGAGAGAGGTGAGTAGCTTCTCCAGAATTCAGTCGATCTCTTCATTCTGCTTTAAATGGTCCTCCTCTCCTGGCAATAGACCCCCCTCCCACATCCCTTTATCTAGCTCACTCCTACTCATCCTTCAAAACTCAGCTCAAACATCACCTCCTCTGAAAAGCTTTCCTTGATCTGCCCACCAGCTGACCTGGAGGCCCCCTCCCTGTATAACTCTATTCTAGCACTTGTCACGTCACATCTGACCCGCTGGTTTCTTGTCAGTCTCCCTTCTAGGCTGAGTGCTCCCTTGGGGCAGGACCCCCTTGGGAGCACAGTCCCATCCCCAGGGTCTGGCTCCTTTGGGAATGCTCCAGAAAAATGACTTGAACAAACTCGGCAAATTGTTCTTCGGCACCACTGTGCCAGGTGCTGCAGAGGTGACAGAAGAATTATAACACGTGACTCCTGATCTCAGAGGGATCAAAAACTAGCTGAGACATGAGAACACACTAAAATTGAGACAACACACATGAGAGCAATTATTCTTGAGCAGAATATTAGGTAATTGAGAATATATGTGTTCTAGAAGGCCTGGCTGGGGGTGAGGGATGCAGGGAAGAGTCATGGAGGTCGTGAGGCTTGATCTGGATCTTGGGTGTGGGACAGGTCTGGATGTGGGGCTTGGTGGGTGGGTGGGCTTTGGGCAGCCGGTAGGTGGGCAACGGGCAAAGGTGTGGGACTGGGAAAGGTGATCATGAAAGGTGACCGGAGCAGAGAGTTTGTGCTGGGAAAACCAAGGTACGTAGCATCTAGCTTCCCAGCAAGGAATTTCTGGGTCATGTGTAAATGTGCATGCCGCCTCCTTCAATCCCACTGGCTGGTCGTGGCCCTCTGCCACGTACACTAAAGACATGTTCACGTGTCTCTCTTGCTAAATTGTGAACTCCTGGTCTGGAGTGTGGTTGGCAGAATAATGCCACCACCCCACACCCCACCACCACATACACACACACAGAGATGGCCACATCCTAATCCCTGGAACCTGTGGACATGTTGCATTACTCGGTGAAGGGGAATTAAGGTTGCAGATGAAATTAAGGTGCTAATCAACTGACTTTAGAACAGGGAGATGATCCGGATTATTTGGGTGAGCCCAATGTAATCATGTGGATCCTTAAACGTGGAACAGAAGCAGAGAATCAGAGGACAATGTGACCCGGAAAAAGGTCAGAGTGACGCAGAAGGATGTGGCTCACCATTGCTGGCTTTGAAAATGGAGGAAGGGGCCACAAGCCAGGGAATGCAGGTGGGCTCTAGAAGCTGGAAAAGGCAAGGAAACGGATTCTCCCCAGAGCCTCCAGCAAGGAACACAGCCTGGCCAACATCTTGATTTTAGCCCGGTGAGACCCATTTCAGACTTCAGACCCACAAAGCCATAAGATAATACACTTGTATTGTTTAAGCCACTAAGCTGAAGGTAATGTGCTACAGCAGCAATGGGAAACTAATATAGGAGGGTCATGGGTGTGTGTCTCTTCTGCCTGCACTTACACACATAACCTGGCTGCTTTTATCGAGGTTGTCCATTTGTTGTCCGTAAATGCTTACTTAATGAAATTACGTAAAGAATTCCTCCCATCTCAACATCCCTCCCAGAAAAGAAAAACCAAACTTGATCAACATCCGTGTGCTTGTTGCCACGTGCTGCAGGTCAGTTTGCTCATGAGCACAGGTTTGTTTCTGCTGTTATAAATAACACCAGAGCGAGCATCTTTCTTCTGTTTTTGAAGCAGCTTGGCTTATCCTAAGTGGAATTCTTGGGTCAAAGATGATGCATATTTTTATGGTTCTTCACCCATTTAGCCAACTTACTCTCCCTGGAGTTTGCGCTAATTCATGTACCCACTCGTGATGGAAGGGAGCACACCCTCTGCCACCGCGAGGCTCCGCAGGGGGCTCGTGCACAGCCTCCGCCCTGCACATTAAACTTTTTCCTGCTCCAGTGTCACCTGTGTGAGTTCTGGCCCCTGAGACTTAAGCAGGACCTCCCGCAACGAGCAGAGATCGGGACATTGTACTATGGTGGAGAGATGACCTCTCCACAGCCACAAGGAACATTCCTTAGGGAAAATGCTGGTCCGGGAGGAAGGGACCTAGCTCATCCCTACTTTATTTTATCAGCAATCGCAGTGAGAACTTTCTTTTTTTAAAGAGTTGCAAGAGATGATCTGCTCGTGTTCAGGAAGCTGGTACTTTTCCAATGCCCCCAAATAGGCAGCCTGGAAATTGCAGCTGACTGATCCAGAGGAGAAAGCCAGTTGATTTAAACGTCTTGCTCTTTTTTTCCCCTTTGCAATATAATGGTAGTTTCGGTTTTGTTCTTCATTGATGTTTTTGTTTTTTTTTTTGTTTTTGTTTATAATGAGTGCTTTGTTGATGTTGCTATAAAAGAGCATCATGAAAGCAAAAAACAACATTGGTGATTTTTCCACTTGCCTCCAGCCCGCAGGACAGGGACAGACCTACAGGCTTTATCTTCCCCGGTTTCGGGGCAGAAAAAAAATCCTGTGGCGACTTTGCTCACCTCTGCTGCACTCGCAGGCGTCTCCTGGTACCTTTCAAGCGGGAGAAAGAGAACAGGGCCCCCCAGGGGGTTTGGACTCAGAGGCTCCCGGGAGATGGGGCAGCCCCTGTCCCAGACTCCGTATGTGCACAGTCTGCGGACCCTGCCTGCTCCCTTTTCTCCTTCCTCTGCTCTTCTCCCCTCTCCCAGCCGGATGCATCCATGTGAAACAGGGCCGATGACGTCTAGCTCTTAGGAGGACAAATAAATGTCCCCCTCCACCCAGAGGCACAGTCTGGGGCACTGGCGGGCCTACGGGGACTGGGTTTTGCCTGCACATGTTTGATGTGAAGAATGTAAAAAGCCCTTGGAGTCTGGAGATCTTAATTGTAGACCTGGCTCCTCCCAGACCCCCCTGGTGACTCCGGGCCTTGGGTTCCCTGGGCCTTAGGTTCTCTCCCTGTGAAATGGCCAAACAAATCCTGCTTCCCAGGGAGCGAGCACGCGGCGTGCCTCGGGAGAAAAGAGCAACAAATATTTATAAATTCATCACGGAGGTGGCAGCTGAAACAGCTGACGGAGCAAAGCCTGACCCAGTCAGGTCCCCAGCCCTCCGCGGGGCCTGCCTCCTCTCGCTGCCTCCCACCCACTCCCTGACCCGCAGCCTCGCTCCCGGCGGGCCCCAGGCAACTTCCCAGCCCATGAATTTCCTTTGGCACTTCGAGGCTCCCCCAGGAGGATTCATGAGACCGCAGCAGGAAATGAGGAACATATTTTTAAATCAGAAGGGGAAGCAATGTCTTTGTGTCAGATAAGTGGCCGGGATCCAGGGCTCAGAGACTGTGGCACATTTCTCCTCGCAGACAGCAGGTGCTCTTCTAGATGTGGTTATGGCAACAAAATAAATGATGGATAATTGCTTTTGTGACAACTTGCCAATTAAATTAGACTCAGCAGAATAACATAATGACAATTTGTTATGCTCCGATGGGCACTAACATACCAATCATAATTAAATGCTATGACTGAAATAGAATACAGCTCAACGCAGGAATATATAACCCCAATTCCCTCTCCGTGAAACATTATAGGTTGAGGCTTCATTTTAATTTCGGGAAGATAATGGCATTAGTGCGTATCCGAGTGGGTTTGCGGAGAGGCCTGTGGTGAGGGGAGATGCACCTGAGCGGGAAGGCTGGGCCTTTAAGGAAACGCCCAGGGGGCTGAACTCCAAGGTCAGGGGGAAGAGAGTTCAGGAGCTGTCCTGAAAACAGTGCTTCCTGGGCTGGGGTCATGCCTGGTCCTGTCCACAGAAAGCACGGGGGCGGACGGGGAGGCCTTGGCCAATGGCCTCTGCAGTGACAGGGCCTGAGCTGTGCAGCTCTAAGGCCCCATCCTGGAACACATGGGGGCATGTCCTTGAATGAGGAGCCCAGGCTCCCCCCCCACCATGAGAAAGAGGAGCTTGAGGCCTACTTGGTACAGGTGTGGACTCGGTACTCACCGTCCATAATGCGTTTCCTCCGTACGACCCTCAGCGAAAGTGAGGAACTGGCCTCGGAGACGAGGGACCTACTCCAAATGACAGCTGCTGGAGTCAAACCCAGAGTATCTGCCTTCAAAGCCCCTCTCTCTATGCTGCTGCCTTGCCCGTCTCTGCACACGCACGCTGGCTGCATGAAGCAATATGTCAGTCAACACCAGGCAAGGAAACTCCAGGAGGAAGGAGTAGAAGAGAGAAGGAGAAGTGAGTGTCTGCTCAGCCAGTATACACTGCCTTCCCCGACCCCACCCTGCCTGGTCCGAGCTGATGGGGCCAGGAGTGAATAGCTGACCCAAGGTAGGACAATCAGATTCTCCCTCTGGAAAGCCTGCCCGTGAGCTACTGAGCTAATTCCATAAAATGCTACATATTGATTTATAAGAGCTTCTCTGTATTATGCATACAGTACACTCGGCGCATAAAGGCTGCAACTCACCTATCAAAAACTTGACCCATACTGGATATTCTAGGTATTGATTATATATTCAAGTTTTAATATCTTTATTGATGTATGAATCCCAATCCAAGCCAAAGAAGATGTGAGATGGCTTTTTAAGAAATCCAGTGATAATAATTCTGTTTTTAAAGTTTTAAAAGAGGGCTCTATACAGATAAAAGGGAGAATTGAAGTTTCTCACTTTCTCTCAAAAATCTTAACAGATCTTTTTGTAACATAATAATAAAAAAACAAATCATGTAACACTAAAGCGTTTAACGTAAAAATTCGCAATCCCCAATCCCACTCCCCCATGATGACCACTGACACCAACTTGACATGTGTCCTCTGAGCCTTCCTTCTCTGGCTGTTCCATCCTCTACATGTGGAGGTGGCCCTAGTGTTATTTCTGGATATAATGATAGGATATATGGGATTTGCTTCAGAGAAATTCATGGGTGAGAGAGGCAATGAATGGGGTGGAGACAGCATAGTCAAGAGTTGAAAACTGTCACAACCAGGCGATGAGAATATGGAGGTTCATTATACTGCACTCTTTATATTTTATGTGTTTTAAAAATTCTACAATAGATTAAATTTTTAAATACTCTTTTATCTTTTTGTTAACTTTTAAAAAAATAAACTTACGGCTGGACGAAGTGGCTCACTTCTATAATCTCAGCACTCTGGGAAGCCAAGGCGTGAGGATCGCTTGAGATCAGGTGTTCGAGACCAGTCTAAGTAAGAGCAAGACCCTGTCTCTACTAAAAATAGAAAAAATTAGCCAGGCAACTAAAAATATAAGCAAAAAAAATTAGCTGAGCATGGTCGTGAGCAGCTGTAGTCCCAGCTACTCGGGAAGCTGAGGAAGGAAGATCGCTTGAGCCCAGGAGGTTGAGGTTGCTGTGAGCTAGGCTGACGCCACAGCACTCTAGCCCAGGCAACAGAGTGAGACTCTGTCTCAAAAATAAAATAAAATAAAATAATCTTTCACCTTATGTACTGTTTATCAATTTACTTTTTTAATTAACAGCTCGTTGTGAACATAGCTCCATGTCCGTTTAGCTAGTCTGTCCAGTAGTTCTCCGTTGTATGGATTTTCCACAAGTTACCCAACTTCTCTTACCCTGATGGATTATTCACAGTGTTTTTCTATAATAAATAATGCTAAATAAACACACCTAGGCCTACATCTCTTCTCTCTTGAAGGAAGGATACTATCTATATACAAAATTCCTGAAAGTATACTTTCTGGCTCAGCGGGCAAATGTATTTTAAATTTGACTACCATTGCCAAATTCCTCGTCAAAAATGTCATGGCAAGTTTTAGCGTTAGCAACTATGCTCGCCTTTTTATCTGTATCTTTCCAAACATTGAGTACTAGCAATCTGTTTAATTTTTGCTGATTTTGATAGGAAAAATGTATCTCATTTTGTTTTTTATCTGTGTTGTTTTAATTGTTGCTGAGATTAAACATCATTCCATCCTTTCTACGCTGCACGAATTTCTTCTTCAGTGACTTGCTAGTTTGTCATCCTGGCTCATTTATCTATGGTATTTCTTTTTCTTACTAATTCGTATGAGCTCTTTGTATATCATGGGTGTTAAACTTTGGTCAATTATGTATTTTTAAAATATTTTCTTCCATTCTTTAACTTTTGTTTGTACAAACATCACACAAAAGTTGTCATTGTTGTTTATTTGTTTGTATATGTAGTCAGAACTGTCATTTTTTTCCTACTGTCTTCTGGGTTTTGTGTCTTGCCCAAAAAGGCCCTATATTTTCTTCTAGTACTTTTATAGTTTTAATTTTAACTTTTTAAATTAAATTAAATTAAAACTTTCATAGTTTTAATTTTTGTTTTTAGATCTTTAATCCCTTTGGGATTTATGTGGGGTATAGTACCAGATAGAGAACCAAAGAACCAAATTTAAATTTTCTCTGAAATGCACAACCTATTCCCAACACTGTTGATGTAAAACACCATCCTTTTCTCACTGATATGAGTTTATCTTCAGGTCGGTTGTTTCCAACTTGTCCCCTCTCACGGGGTTCAAGGAGATTACCTGAAGGAAAGAGAATGCAACCTATACCACACTTCACTGGTCACTTGCACTCATGTGCTCATCTTCCTCACTTGAAACCCTATGACTGGGAAAAATCTAAATAATAATGGTAAAGCCTTCAGTGAGACAAGGACAAATCCAGGGACCTCTGCTAGGAAACATGGCCAACCTTGTCCTTCCAAAGGGAAGGGGAAAGTCTATTAGCATTTATGAGGTCCACAGGGGATTTGGTGTTATACAGGAATATTTTTGGTAGAGGACAGAGAAAAATGTAGAAAACAGGCTGATTGATTAACAGACAACCTCATTTTTAATCTGGACATCTTTAATAAATTCCTCAATGCAGATTATCAATCTTAGCTCACCTGGATTTCTACTCTTCACAAGGAGATGGTCTTGATTTTAGGGCCAGAATAAGTGGCTTCTTTATCAAAAGCCTCACTGTAAATGCCCAAGTTAAGCAGCCTTGAGTCCCAGGAGCCAAATTTCATCAACTTTTTATGGTAAGAGACTTTTTCTGACTAGTCACACATACAGAATCACTCTCTTTACATAAAACCTTCCTGAATTTAAATGCAAGAAAAATGCAAATGCCACTTTTGCCTGAATGCAGTTATGGTGTTCCAAGAGGTTAAAGTCACAATGGCAAGTTTCACATGTTGGCAGAAGGCTACATTCTTAACACCTAGGATCTCTTTTGATCCTTACAGCCCCCTGAAGCAGGAGCGGTGCTACTATTATCCCTCATTTTGCAGATGAGCACATTGAAGCTCTGAGAATTTAAGTAACTTGTACAGGGCTTAAAAATGTTGTATCAGGCCGGGCACGGTGGCTCATGCCTGTAATCCTAGCACTCTGGGAGGCGGAGGCAGGCGGATTGTTTGAGCTCAGGAGTTCGAGACCAGCCTGAGCAAGAGCGAGATCCCGTCTCTCTACTCTAAATAGAAAGAAATTACCCAAACAACTACAAATAGAAAAAAAAAATTATCCAGGCATGGTGGCACGGGCCTGTAGTCCCAGCTACCCGGGAGGCTGAGGCAGGAGGATCGCTTGAGCCCAAGAGTTTGAGGTTGCTGTGAGCTAGGCTGATGCCATGGCACTCACTCTAGCCGGGGCAACAGAGTGATACTCTGTCTCAAAAAAAAAAAAAAAAGGAAAAAACTAAGTGAACAAATGGATTGATAGAACAGTAGCTAAGAATCTGGAACCTAAGTCAGGCTTTTGGCATGCCTTCAGGCAGTGATTCTGGGCTACATCAGATAAGAACTGAGTACGTGAAAAGCTGCCAGGTGTACCACAGACATAATGGAAAAAAATCAGTTTTTGTCACACAAATATGAAGATTATGATGACTTATAACGAACACCATTGGAAGAAATGGATGAATGCTAAATGGTATTCGGTTGCAGATGTGACCCTGTAATACTGCTGTAAGGACTGGGGTACAACAAAATGGTTAGAACTCAAGGGAAACCATATGGAATTGCCATCTTTTATTAAGGATACATGGCAGAAGAAATCAAAAGTATACTATAATAAAAGTGCATATTTCACCCCCTTTAAATGGGAAAGTTAAAATGTCTGCGTCTTAAGGGCATCATTATCCATAATAGTAACTGATCAATGTGTGTTTACAGCTGTGCCAAACGTTCTGAAGATGCTAAGAAGTTCCATTATGAACTGACTATACTAGGATGTTTTCTTTTAAGTGAGGACAGAATGGTTGTTCCAGGTGAATACTTGAATGCTGTTGGTTCCCAGTGAGAATGGCAAGTGTGCTAGACACTGAGTCAGTCATTCCTGAGGCTACTGAGTTCACATTAGAATTGAGACAGACAAAAACAAGCATAAAGCTGGGTATTTCTATTTAAATGCAATTGATGAAAAGAGGATCATGGATAAAACAGTTATGGACATTATGAAAGTTAATCATATAGCTTGAGAATCATGTAAAATATGCAGGTAAATTCCATTCATTCGTTCAGCAGACACTTCTGGCACCTGAATGCCAGGCACTGTGAGGATACAGAGGTCATATCATACCTGAAATGATAATGAAACTTTGATCTACGAAGGAATAGCAGAATATTTTTTAGCTGCCTCTTGTGTCACAATACTACTAGAAAGAGAATCAGCTGTACAGACAGATACGGGTTTGAATCCTAGCTCCAGTGCTCTAATAGCTGTGTGATGGTGGCTAGCTGACTGAGTCTGTTCCCTCATTAGTACCATTTTAGGGGGTCTTATGTAAATTATAGAGTTATTAATATATAAAGCACTGGTACATACTAGGTGATTGTCAAGCAATAGGTCTTTACGCTACCCTTTTTTTCTACTCTACCCACCCCTAACTCCTCCTTCCCTCCTGGAGAATCCCAGGAAAAGAGGGTGCTATGTTCTTCCCCGTCAGCCAGGGGAAGGTTAATGCTCCTCCAGAAGCTTAAGTTCAAATATTATAGATATTCTTTTTTGACACTACACAAAAATTCAACAATTTAGTTTTTTAAAGTTTAGTGTTGTAATGTGGGATCTGAAACCATATCAATGAACTTTTGATAACATAACTCTGTTACATTAAAATCCATTGGTCTATCTTGCACTTTGAATGGATCTTTTACCCTTGCATGATTTTGCAATATCATGTGTTAGTCATTTGTAAAATATTGGTTCACTGAGTTATGCAGATCTTCCAAATGTTGACACAGTTCACTATATAAAAGAGTCACGTTTGTCAAACTCGTAGTGGCAGATATAAATCTTCCAAAATTCTAATTTTTGTTTGAAACCTATATTTTATCAATTGGCAACAAATACTGTCAGTTATTTTCCTTAAAGTGCTACATTTCCTTCAGTAATTTTTGAGAAAACATCTGCCAAATACCCAAGGTTGAAAACCATAGTTTCTCTCTCCTGGTATTCCATTAAAAAAAGTGGCTTGTTTTAATTCACAGCTTAATCTTACACATGCTTTTCTTTGAGACAGCCATCAAATGCTATAAGCAGTGTAAGTGCTTTATGCATCTTCCCATTTTGTCACACAGATATTAAAAAGACACATTTATTTGGAGCAAAAATATTAATTCTCAACATTTTTGCTCCCTCAAGGATATTAAGTGGAAAACTTTCTTTTTCTTTTCATAATGAGTGCATGACAGTGAATACAATGACTGTTATACATTAAGATGCCAACAATTTGAGTCATCTCTGCCTTTGTACCATCATTGCAAATGTAAGCACAGTGAAATGGCAAAGTATGTTATTATCACGAAAATTATTCTAAAAGGGTCTTGGGGATCCCAGGAGTCCATGGACCAGACTGTGAGAACTGCTGTTTTGGAGAATAGTGAGTGAAGACTCTAAAGCAGACAGGCTACAATTTATAACCTAACTCTGCAATGAAGTAGCTTGGTGACTTTTAATTTCTCTCAATTGCAATTCCCTATTCTAACTAGAAACAACAGTAATGTACCTGGCAAAAGGATACTGTATTGCTTACTAAATTAGAGGCTCCCCCCATCCCCAGATTAAGAGACAGAGATGCCAAACTATTACTAACCCAAATGGTGTGGTTAGCATAGCCTTCAATTTAAGTGAATTCAGTCAACAGTTTTTCAATGTAATACAAGAAATCCATTTGGGAAAAACAAAAAGGATATCACCTCAGAAAGCAAGTATTAATTAACATGCAAAAAGATCCTGGAAATACAACTGTTACAAATGGATTAATTTTTAACAACTATAAATGGAATATATATTCATTGGCTTGTCAGTTTTTGTCCAAATACCATAAGGCAGTGGTTCTCAATAGGGAGGAGTTTTGCTCTCCAGGGGATATTTGGCAATGTCTGGAGACATTTTTGTTTGTCATAACTGGGGAAATGCTGTTGGCATCTAGTGACAAGAAACAAGGGGTACTGTTAAACATGCTACAATGCACAGGACAGCCCCCACGACAAAGAATTATCCAGCTTCAAATGTCAATAATGCTGGGATTGAGAAATCCTTGCCATAAAACTTTAAGCGACATAAAGTGGAGAAAAAAAGAAAATTCAACAATGACCATAAACATTTTAAAACCTTCTAAACTATCTTTAAAAATGAAGTAACTGCTCTACTGAGGAGGTCCTAAATAGTGTTTGATTCAAGACAAGTCTAACAAGAGATTCAAAACAGAGCTGAGGCCAGGGACTAGACAGGCCTAGTTATCAATGACAGGATTAGTGTGAATCAGTAATTTATTTTTCCTCTAGCACTAGCACTAAAAGGTGGTTTTTGCACATTAAAGTCACCTGTACTTTTCTTATCTTTGTTCATTAGGAAAAATGTAAATACTCAGCTGTACACACCAGGTGATAATACTGCCCATTTATCTCTGCTTTAGCTAACGGATGACTGGGGTTTTTTGATGATGAGCTATGGAATAGTTTTCAAATCAAATAGAAAAATACTTTAGGGGAAGGCTTTCATAATATTTCTATTAAATGGTTTTAGCAGAATGCATTTTATCTTATTTAGCAAGCATAAAAAAAAAGACTGATTATTCTCTTTGCATTTGAGAGGTTTCTATTAGTTTCAACTTTGGGTACTTTAAGACAGTTCCTCCAAACTATCTGCTGCCTTTTTTTTTTTTTTTTTTTTTTTAAGAGATAAGATCTTGCTACATTGCTCAGGCTGGCCTCAAAATCTGGGCACAAGGGATCCTCCCATCTCAGCCTCCCCAGTAGCTGGGACTACAGGCACGAGCCACCATGCCACTGTGTATCATTTATACCACTCATCTTAAGGAGAGGGTTACAACAACAAAACCTACAGACCAAGATAATTTTCGGTACAGGATAAGTGAAGGAGTAGATGTCTTTCTCAGACCTCTGAGACACCAATGTCCTACCACTTAATGTCTCTGGGCTTGGTTTCTTTATCTGTAAAATGAAAATCTTGAATCACTAAACTTCAAATGGGCCATATATTCTAAGGTGGGTTTAGTGATGGAGAAACAGGGAAGAGTACACTTGGATCTGTAACAGGCTTCTCTGGTCCTGTATATTTATTTACATGGAGAGAGAATATGGTCAACTTATCTATGCTTCTTAAAAGTATAATCTGTTTCACAGAAGAAATAATGTATTTCTTTCTCACTGGAAGAATTAATCCTCAGTCTGGTCATTGTATTAGGTAACTCAGTTCCTAACAGCTGTGTCATTTTTCACTCTTCAAACCAAGTGTCAAAGATGGAGGAAAATAGAATAAATCTTGTAGACTCCAAGCACTCCCTTCTCAGGTTGTGTGTTCTCAGTTTTGTTTGCTCAGGCCTGCAATAGGTGACACGAGTTTTAAAGAGGGGCAATGATTGATAGATAGTAAGCAGAATATTAAGACCAACAGTGGCAAGGACGAGTGCAAATTTTCATTACATAGTCTACAACAAAGACCTGATTTTGTTTCCATCTAATGCTTCCTCACTCTTAAGAGTATACAAGGATAATATATGGTTTGGGACATATAAAATTATAAACATTACATCTTCAAAGAAGGCAAGAACATGTTGGAGACAATGGTATAGTTAGTTATTGCCTTCTTCCAACAACGTATCTCACAAATCTTTGAAATGCCACTTGTTTCTCCCTCAAGTATGACAATAACTTATTTCTAAATACATCTTATTCCTTTCTTAAAGAGATTTGAATTTCTCTCACTATGCTTAGTAACCCTGACTTAAATGCAGAGGTTTTGACAATTCCGACCCTTTTCCCACCTTCCATTTATTCCTCCCTGTACACTATGTCATGTACTTTTTCCTTCCAGTCCCCTCTGACTGCCACTATCTCAATGCATGCCCTCCCTCACCTCTTGCCTTTACCACTGCAGTGTTATCATGATTAAAAATCTCAGGGGCGGCCGGCGCGGTGGCTCAAGCCTGTAATCCTAGCACTCTGGGAGGCCGAGGTGGGCGGATCGTTCTGAGCTCAGGAGTTCGAGATCAGCCTGAGCAAGAGCGAGACCCCATCTCTACCAAAAAATAGAAAGAAATTAATTGGACA
>CAUYSK010030793.1:0-12244 GCA_963575035.1 Avahi laniger
GCTACTTGGGAGGCTGAGACAGTAGGATTGCTGGAGCCCAGGAGTTTGAGGTTGCTGTGAGCTAGGCTGATGCCACGGCACTCGCCCCAGGCAAGAGAGTGAGACTCTGTCTCAAAAAAAAAAAAAAAAAAAAAAAAAAAAATGAAAGTGATTAATTCAGAAAAGCTGACCTTTGAACATTTTTTGGTGTTAAAAATCATGAGATTTAAAAACCTCATTTTTTAAAAGGCACTATCCCTCCATCAACTGACCAAAGGATAAGCAAAATCTGGTATATTAATATGATGACATTTTATTTGACCATAAAAAGAAATGAACCTGATACACACTACAACATGAATGAACCTTGAAAACATTATGCTAAACTAAAGAAGCCAGTCACAAAAGACCAAATGTTGTATGATTTCATTCATAGGAAATATCCAGAACAGAGAAATCTGTAAAGATAGAAAGATTAGTGGTTCCCTAAGGGTGGGGATAACAGCTAAAGAGTATGGAGTCCCTTTTTGAGGTGATGAAAATGTTCCCCAAATGACTGTGGTGATGGTTTTACATAACTGTGAATATATTAAAATACATTAAATTGTACACTTTCAATGGGTGGAATGGATATTGTGAAATATATCTCAAGAACTTTGTTTGAAAAGGGGGAGGGTGGAGGGAATCCCACTACACCACCTACTTTCTTTTAGTGGTGTCAAACCATTTAATTCGGTAAGATACCACTCCCCAGGAGACAATGTAACCTATCTGTCTTTCTCTTAGTGGGTCTTCAATATTCAAATGCTAAATGAGTGAATAAATGAAAGGTGAACAAACAAATGAGTTTCATGGCTGCTTAAATCTGAAAATCTCTTCTACTTTGAAACTACTAAAATCTAATATACCCATTTTAAAACTGACAATTATTTTTTAAATCCACTGCCATTTCTATCAAAAAAAATCCAAGGCATCCTTCAAAAATGTTAGAGTAAAACAAAACAAAAAACAAACCTCTCAGTTATAATGTTCAACAGTACTAGTATCAAGGTATTAAAAAATTGTTAGGAGAATTTGTTAAAAATTGACAATGGTGAATTCTGTGGTGTATGTTCGAAAACATTCCTTAATTTACTGTGATGAAAAAATGACTTCAGTAAAGATTAAGAAACAAACTTGGTTTAGGAGGAGGGACAAAGAGGAAAAACCATAAACTTCCGGGGATGTGTGTATATATGAATGTGAATGTTTCTTTGACTATGTGAATACATAAATACGAACAGGGAGAAAGGGACACACACAGGCATATAAATTTTCACAGACACAGATCCAATGAACATCTGTAGTCATTACCTTCCGATCACAACCTACTATCAATCGACATAAGAAAGACCCCATTTAAATAATTTACAAGTTCAGAGCAAAAATCAACAGCGGGATATAGCCAATTATGTAAGGAAAATACCCAGGCTTCTATGGCATTCAAAGCATATGCAAGCTCCGGAGTGCATATGTGCGTGGTTTGTTTGTTTGTTTGTTTGTTTTTCAATTACATTAGGTCTATGGTAATACAAGCTATTTTGTTAGGCGATTAGTAATATTAAGTAAACATGAAATGAAAAGGCATTTCAATTTAGGCAAAAACATTTTATTTTCTTATCTCACAGTTAACAAGATACTCCACTTATTGCCTGTACACTTAACAAATTTTACAGACTACTTAGGCAGCTGTGATAACATAACTAGACGGAAATATTCTTTCCATGAACATACCTATCACCAAATTGAAAATAAGGGGTTAGCTCATTGTAAAAAAATAATCACATTTTAACTAAACTCAGTCTGTATTTACCAGAATAAGATACTTTATATAAGGAGCCAAAGCACCTCTGACATCATATGAATGCTAAGTAATAATCATCTCATTTTACCTTAATGTTGAATCAGCAATTTTGTATTCCATTGATAATACATTTTATTCATTTTCACTAATGCAATTTGAAAGGTGGTAATATGATTACATTTCTCTGTGGCATTCCTGAAAACAATTACTAATATAATATGATAATGATAGGGAAGACATTAATAAGGAAGGGATTTATAATGAGATGCAAGAATACTTAAAAACCTTTAAGCACTTTACAAAGAAACTACTCCTTATTAAACAAGAAACAAAACAAGATAAAATCTAAGTTCTGGTATATTTCAAAAGCACCTCCAATCCTGGGAAGAATGATTGATTTGCATAATGATCCCATACCTTGGTGACCAAGTAGAGAGGTACAGGAGTAATGCAAGAGCTCTCCCAAGTTGTGCCAAATGTAAGACATCATCCTAAGTTAACTATACTTTTCCCTTCCTAGATGGCATATGAAGGGCTCCTTTAAGAGAGTAGCTCTTCTAAATCTTTATTCTCTCCCTAAAATTAGGAGCTGGCCACATTATTTCAAATGCCATAGCACTGTAATCAATCCACTTACCAAGCAAGAGTAAAAGGTAGGTAACCTTTTAACTAAATTTACTCCTCTAGGTTTGTGAAAAAATTTACCCTAGTGAAGCAACAAGGGAGAAAAGTTGTTGCATTTTAGAATTTAACATTTCAAATGACAATTGATTATCCAGGTCTAATGAGGCAGACATTGTGAGACTAGTAATATCCCATGTATGTAGAGTGCTATGAAGCTTGCATAATATTTCAAATACATTCTCATATTTAATCTGTAAAAAAATTGTCGAAATCCCTGAAATTAGAGATTTTTCAAACAGCAGAAAATGAGGCTCTGAGATGTCCCTAAATGGCTGCAGCCAAGTAATCCAGGGCTCTTTCTACTCTGTCTGGGTACGACAGGAAAGAAGTAGAATAATCCCCCTTGCTACCCTCCTCCTCAATGAGATTTTCTCAGATATTTCTTTAGTTCTAATAGAAGCTCATGACTGAATAGGAGATGTGAACAAAACCACACGGAAAGAGGGAAAGGGATGGGTAGAGATTTAAGCAACTTGAAAAAGTAGGGGAAACTGCAGTTAACAATTTATACTAGAATTTTCTACAAACAACATGGTACATTTTAGATGAAGAAAGTGATTCACAACATCATTTTATAGAGTCTTTAAATGGTTATATCAAGAAATGTCAAAATCTGAAAAAAAGTGAGACAAGGTACTCCCAAGAACACTTGGTTTATTATACAGCACTTTACTTCTACCTTTTTTGGGATTGTCCATTAGTAACACATCTCAATAAACATTTTAATAGCTTCCATTGGACATATATTATTATCTCTGATTACAAAACAATATGTTTCTTTGCCTAAAGCAGGTATCACCACAGGAACCATACCTATTACAAATAAAAATAATGATATGATGAACAGTCTACATGCCCCTTATACGTTATTTATGGCAGGTCACAGATTCCCCAGGGGTCTGTGCTGAGACCTGGACTGGCTTCATTAGAGCTTCATATAAATCAGTGAAGGCACATCTTGATTTTACTTACCAGTGGCTAGAGTCACTGGAATTTTTCAAGTGAAACCTCTCAGGTAATACATTTTTAAAAAACACAAATACAATGTTACCGTTTCTTCTAAAAGGTGGTTTTCTCAAATTCAAAGGGCTAAATTCAGACGCTCAGAGAAATCCCACAAATTTCTATGGGATCTATAAACATCTGAGGGAAAAATGTGCTCTAGAGTATTGAAAAAACAGTATTCTCTTTTTTTCTTTTAAAGATTACTTGGTTTAAAAAACAGGCACATACTTACAGAGAAAGGAAAGAGATCATCTAGCTACTAACAAATGCTTCAACATCACTGAGCAAAGTGAGAGACCTATGCAATGGTTGTCAGGAACTTTGAGCTAACCCTTGAAAATTAAGAAATAAATAGAAAGCCTTGTGGGGGAGGGAAAAAAGAGTCTTCCAGAACAATGTTAATGTCATCTTGGCCATGTGGACTGGGTTCACATGTGTGTCAGCTGAATCAACATAATGGGCTATAACAGCTTCGAAGCAGCTAATATGGTCCATTGGGTCAATAATCCGTGAACTAAGAAGGATTTACTTGATAGACTATAAATGGTTCATAAGAACTCAAGAATCACTCCATCAGATCAAAAATCCAATTTTCATATGGTGCTTTTTTACAAATTAGCCAAAAGAAAGTAATGGCTCTGAAGGACTTCAAGGTCTATCAGTTAAAAATTCATGTTTTAAAGAACAGTGTAGAGGAAGAAATAAAAACTAAAGGTCTTTGGGAGGGGGGGAGGTGGACCAATCTATTCAAGAAAAATAATCAAGGGGAAAATTAAAATTAAGTATTAAATATATTTAAGGGGAAAATATACTTAAGGAAAGCTACATATAATATGAAATATTCAAGAGGATTTTCATATTTTCATCATGACTGTATGGATACAAACTAAAACACAGACACATATACATTCATATTTTCTCTCTTTCTCTCTCCCCCCTCCACATATCTACGCAAAGTAAATTACAAAACATTATTTCTAAGATAGCAACGTTTCAAAATGAAAGTTTGTATTTTATTTTTGCTTTTTTACACTGTTTGTACTGTGGATCTGCGACATTTGAGAGAGCATATGGATGTTGGCAAACTCTTTCATTTTCACTTACGGAAAAGCAGACAGAAGAAACTGCCAAAGGTAAACAGTAAAAACTACAATATGTTTTCAACATTTAAGGGAGAGAGAGGAGGGTTGATTCCCTGGCTGGCCAAAGCTTATACAGCCAGTGTTTACAGATAACTGCAACTTCTGCCCTCTCTAGACTGCAAAGAAATAGGAGCCTTTATCCTGTATTTATAAATTTCATTACCTATTCACACTAGGTGATAGTGGCTGTAGATTAATTTTTTAAAATGTACACCTATCTATGTGAATAACTGTATTTACTAAGTTCATGGCGATGAAGAAAAGCAGGGAAAAATACTCCAAAAATATAAGAGGCTGTAATTAGAATTCTTAACAAGCAAGAATTCCTTTACTAGGGAAGAAAATGGGATCTATCACCTCTCTCTCAAAATGCTATTAGTCTCTCTTCATCATAAGAACAACAAAAAGGAATCATTTCTTTTTCTTTTTACAGGAGTAACACTGAATAAAATAATGGATGTTTTTACATCAAAGTGTATTAGCTATTGACATAAAAGCTTGGTCCTCTTAACTTTTACACAAGGGAAAGAAAAATTCCAATAATTCTTAAATAGACAGATAAAACTTTTCTCTGTGGCTACAGCGATGTACTATTATATGTAACTGCTTATTTTTAAAAAGAGTCTTATTGGTGCTCTCTGAAGGATTTTCTTTTATACATAGCTTTATCCTATAATTTTGTCCCTGTTGGGCATGCTGCCTAAATTTAAACACAAACAGTCAAGCAATGAAGAAACATTAACACATTTACTGTGAACAAAAACTCCCAGTTGTACAGTGAAATTTTAATACATTTCAACTTATCTCTTTTACTAATGGGGAGAATACAAACCCTGCAGGAATTCGCTCTGCAAACTGGTAATTACAGTAGACTCACTTTTTTATAATGCATATGTATAGTCAGACACAAAAACCCTGGCTGCCCTTTTGATGTAGGTTACAATAGAAATGTTTTAAAAAATTATGAAAATCTACAGCAATACTAAAGGAATGCATTATTTCATGGAAAAGTGTCCTTTAACTCTGCATGTGGACACAAATAGACATATATTTAGATATTTGCTTTACACACGAGAAGGCACAAGCTTTATCTGCATGTGCTTTTATGTCATTTTCCCCATAATCTTAAGCATACAGAATAAATCTACTCCTATTTGTACAAAGCTAGTTATGATTTTAAATATAACTTATCTATCATATAAAAATGATATTCTTTCATTCCATGCCTGGTTTTTCTATTTTGACCCCTCAAGTTTTGAGGATTTAAATCTCAAATATTGAGATCTCATCGAATCTCTTCATTAAATAATTAAGGTGTGTAAACCAGTAATTTGTCTCTCAGAATAGGCATATGTGCCTCTTGACGAAAGAGACCCTATAAGCATACCTGAAGAGAATAAGAATCCTGTACTGTAATATTAATAATAGTATCATAGATAATTGATAGAAATGAAATAAAAATCTTTGTTACTATTCATATCACTTGTTAGACATTTTACATTCATCTGTCAAATTTCTGGTTCCATAACAACTTTTTAAGAAATTGAATTCTGCTAGTCTGCTAAGAGGTTATCAATATATAATTTATGTTAAATTCAGATTTTCTAAAGTATGACCACACTGGGGGAAAAAATAAAAGCAGATAAAGCTTGTAAGTGGGCATAACTTTTGTAAAATTGTGTGAATTGAAAAAAAGAAAGAGATTCTCTATTACTGAGTATTATCTATAAATTCCAGGGATAACTTCCTGAAAATAGAAACAATAAAATTCAGAAAAGCACGTATTTTTTTACCAAAATATGCCAAGTTGCTGTATAGAAATCATTGCATAGTCATCCAATTTCAGATAAGAGTAAAAAAGAGGTAAATATTCTTGGTAGGCTTGGCTGTGGCAGAATGAACTCATCATTATAGGGAAGAGACATTTTAGATACACTAGAAATAATACCTCCTTCTAAGGCCGAATGCCTAGTTGTTGTTCTAGGCAATACCAGTCACATTCTAACCTTAGGTCTCCCTGTCAGTACAGAAAAGAATACCTTCCCGTCCACCATTACCACCCTTCTGCTCCCAATCTACTTTTTATCATAGTGTGCCTGAAACCAAAAATAGAAAAACAGACTCATCACAGCTCAAGAGCCAAACATCGGCTCCGTTACAGGTAATGCATACATCCTGGAACAACACCTACTGCTCCTATCTGGAAATTAAATGACATACTTTCCATTTCTTAAAAAGCCACACACCAAAATATGTATTTTTCTATATTATTTCCTTAAAATTAGTTCTGACAGTTGCCCCTTTTCTTCTTTGATCCAAGTGCTACTAAAAATATTAAATAAGTTGTAGCTTAAATATGAATAAATGGACAACAGAAGTATACCTCAAGGACAACTGCACATGAAACTTTAGTCTTTGCAACATCCATTCACTCTATACAAACACAACATTAAAGAGTAGCACCTTTAAAACATATGTGGTCTATCCTAGACAAAGCATTCAGGCCTTCATTTGCTCAGTCTACTACTCGAAAGACAGTGCTAGAAGTTGTGAAATATAAAAAACAAAACAAAACAAAAAAACAAATATACTTCCTGCTCCCTCCTAATTGAATTTTGAAGGTAGAATAATCAGGCAATGAGCTTAATGTCAACCATATTCAAGTAATTTGAAGAATTAAATTATTACTCATGCACTGTAAAGATTTATAACCTCCTTAGGATCAAAAAGAAAGAAGGAAAAATTCAATATTCTCTTTCCCTTGCTGCAAGGCACAGAGATAGCTGTGAATGAAAGCCTACAACATACAGCAGCCTGTCATAACAAAACACACGTACACCCCCTTCTAACACCTCCAAATGAATGGTTCCCTCTTTTTTAAGTTAAGGTAAAAAGTAGTTTGAGGGACTCAATATGAATTCTCTACACAGGCTGATGAAATCCTCACAATTTGCTTTCCTCTCTGGAAAAGAATAAAATGGTTAGCATATTACAGAATCTTGGTTAGTAAGTAGGTAAAATAAAAAAACAAGCAATATACTAACATATGCTCAATATATACACCTGAATTTTTCACCGATGATTTACAAGGCATTTCCATATGCTGTAGTGTTTCCACTCGTCCACTGTGAGTACCACAGGACAAGCCAATATATTATTTCATGAGCAAATACAAACAAGGTAGTTTTGGTTGTCTAAGAATAATAAAGGAAGACAGTGACAACCAGTGAAGTTTTACTGTATTTGTCACTCACTCACATTTAGAACCCTGATATAAATGAAATCTATATCTAGACTACATTATGTATTTTAAATAATCCATGAAAGAACCTAAACAGATGACCACAGATACTATTTATGAAACCAGACATCAGCTGGATTTCTGCAAAGTTCCTCAGAGTTTGTTAAATGACTATTTTCTAACTTATTTGTACAGTTAGTATATTCCACTTGTGTGAACCATAAATAGATCAGGAAAGCACAATTCAATATGTTTTTCACTGAAACATTACCTGAATATCCACAGAGCTGACAGTAAGCATACTTTAATATTTTATGTTTAATCATATCCAGTAAATGTGAGGCTATTATTTTAATTGTAAAATATATTACCTGTGTTCAAGTTGTTTAACACCGAGACACAGCTGCCAGATGGTATGCTTCAGAAAAAAGTAAAGCAGACGTGGAAGAATTTTAAGTGGGTATGTATTTGCAAAGTAGTATTTTCTTTTAGACAACTGGTCTACTGACAAATTCAGCTTTTTATTCCTTAATCAGAGAATAACAAATTTTAGAGTACACAATGCTTATCTATCCATATTCTAGCTGCCAAAGCACCATTTTTAATATTTATCTCCATGAAAAGTATTTTTGATTCTTTGGGTTTATTAGTTAAAATAGTGATTCCCCCCACCCACACCAATCTACTTATTTTAAAAAGTTAATGATGGAAGGGAAATCTTCTGGAGCTGGAAGTAGTATAAAGTGGTAGTGTTTTCAGCTAATAAAGCTAGTTTGTGGGTGAGGCTCTTACACTTGAGTTAATAACTTGAGGTTCTCTGTACACCGTTGTCAGGCATGTTACCTTTTCATCTAAGAAAACAGAAAACAAAAAAGAGAAGTGAGAAATGTAAAATGTGTACTAATAATGCCTCCAGTGTGAAAGTGCTTCTTGCTATAATTTGGGAATCACAGAAAATAGCAATGACACATCTATTATGTAGACACCTTAGATGGGGTAAGGGGAGTCTGTAATTTAAAGGTGAGATTTATCAATATGCTGAGAAAACAAAGTTTCACAGCACAACCTCATCTTTACGGGCCAAATATTTTCACTTCTTTAAACAAAGCAAAACAAAATCCTTACCTATTACATATTTAAAAAGTACAGATATATGTCAGAATCATCTGCAGTGCTTTGCAGAAATACAGGTGTCCAGGACCACACTCCAGAATCAATGAATTAGAAATTCAAGTACACTTGTACAACACCGAGAAGAAGTCCCTCCTCAAATCTTGTACCCCAGGCACCTCACTTACTTCACCCTCCTCCTGGCCCTGTACCTGCTAACACTACTGTGGGACCTGCAAGAGGCATGAAGTATGCTGAGAACTAAGCAATGGACAGAAATGCAAGAAGATGCTCTTTATAAAGGACCTCAAGGGTAAAAGGAAATCCAAAACTTGTTTTGCATCCCTCTGGACATCGTGAGGGAAGTAAGCAGTTTCCTGAGGAAGGCCTCATGAGCTTTTCCAAGCTTAGAAAGCAGAGTCTCTCACAGGGATCTGAGGTCCAAGCCAACTGCTGAAGCAAGATCCTACTACACAGTCCTGAGCCTGGAACTGATGGCAAGGGGAAGAGGAAGCTAGGGAAGGCAGGGTCTGGGTACCTAAAAGGCTATCCATTTTCATTTTAAATGGATAAAGGGAAAAGACATAAATGATTAATATGACTAATCAATTCCCTTAGTAATTCCCTTCCTCCCTCCTGCGATCACTCACTAGTTTTTCAATATGCATTTGAGAAAGTGAAGAGTTTGTCTACAACTGGCCATGACCATAGTCACACTTTTCTATAACTAGGGGTCAGGTAATATCTGTAAATTTTTAAAGATAATGTACAGGAGAGCACCCAGTAGAGCACCTCCAATATAATAAGTGCTCAGTGATGTTTCTCTTCTCTCTTTTGTACATAATCATCAAAGTATGGAAGCCATAAGCAGCAATCAAAGCTGTGACATACTTAAAGGGGGCTAACTTTCTTTCGTACTTTTTTGTCATTCCAAATCCCCTGCAGCAACTAAGGCCTTCACTCTTGACCTTACGAATACAAATCGAGTTCTTTGCCTAATTTACGGTAATTGTAACTGAATTGGGCCAAATGGCTCCCAAACTGATTTTTGAAAGACTAATATGCCCTCTTCTGGCTTCTTATTTAAGGAAAAAAGAAAACAAAATATTAGTTTAATAGAGATGTAAAAAAAACATAAAACATGGCCTACTTATTTACTATATTTACTACTAATAATCTTAATTACTTAATAGAAATTTTCATAGGTAAGTGTGTTAATATTTGCAAGCCCCGACATTATACAAGGATACCTTCTGATGACATGGTACTCAGCAAGGAAGCTTTCACCAAATTTTTCCCAGTAACAATGCTGAAGATGATATAAACTGCAAGAACAGGGATCAGAAAAGGAAAATCAAAATGTAGTGCACCTACTAGCAAAATCTGAGGAAAAGTCTTCTCCACAGTGCCATACGCCCCATCAGTGTGTCCCACTCTCTGCCCACTCAGGCCTGCTTTCACAGCTTGGGGCCGACAGCAATGCCAATTAGTGTCAGTTGCGATGGGGTTTTAGAGACATAGACCTTTGTCTTAGAGGAAGTGGGATGCAACCACCAACTTACTGTACAGAAGCAACCTAACAACCCATTAGGTGGAAATGACTTTTCAGCCACTTCCTCCAGGGACTACATCAGAAACTGATGGCTTAGACAGATGCGAAGAACATTTTTACATTTCTGTATTAACTGCATCCAGGAAGATGGATTTTTATCATTGAATGCTGCCAAATCCTCGTTTCATCTGCTTCTTGCCTCTATGGTATTCTTTGACTCCATATGATATTATGATATACAGTATTACCTAATAAAATGATGAACTAAATACTTCAGAAACAGAGGGAGCCGACTCACTGTATATATTAAAAGCATTCTATGGGTCATTCGCTAAAACTTTTGAGAATCCCTAAAAACAAATTTCATCACTGAAATTGCTCTGGAAGTAGCATTCTGTGCTTTTAAAAGATGTTGCTGGTTATACTTTATGCCTCCAATTGTCACACCAGTATTAAATTAGGTTAAATCTATCTAGAAGCAAAAGTAATCCTATTCCTTAGACCAGGAAGGGATGAAGTCAGGCACTGCAAAAGGGAATGTTCACACCCTTGTTGCAAAGTCAGAGCCAGAGACGTTAATTCAACATTATATACACAAGCACATGTTGTTACAGAGCTAAAGTCAAAATTTATTTCCACTCATAGCATCAGGTAGAGCGCTAATGTTATACAAGAAAACTTGTAACCAGTTAAAATTAAATTTTGCATATTCTTTAAAATGTGAGTTTAAAAACGAACATAGATTCATCAAATGCTGCCAGTGTAAATATCTGTTAAATGTTTAACAATCAGGTTCACCCTAACTGCACAACACAAAAGTAGCAATTTTTTGCCTCTCCGCAAAACTGCTTGAAGAATATCATTTTGAAACATTAACCATACATGCACATAAACATTATTTATCATTTATCGTTGATAAACAGATCTGAAATGTCATTATAAAGACAGCCAACAATCAGAACATCCTTTCTCATCCAAGATGCTTCAGTTTGGACAAAACTAAAAAGAAGGTTGTAAGTGCCATGAAATCTGGCAATAACATAAGATTTTTCAGTACTATTTTAATTTTAGGTAGACTTCATAGCCAATACCCCAAACCTGTGTGGTTTGTATTTCTGTTCATAGCTTTAGCTGAGTTTATTAATACAGAGATACAAATTTCTTCAAAATTTTTCTCTTTAGGTTTATTTTAAAACCTCTCTCAAATACCCTCTTAAAAATGACATATTTTCAGCCGGGCACGGTGGCTCACGCCTGTAATCCTAGCACTTTGGGAGGCCGAGGCGGGCAGATTGTTTGGGCTCAGGAGTTTGAAACCAGCCTGAGCAAGAGCCAGACCCCGTCTCTACTAAAAATAGAAAGAAATTAATCGGACAACTAAAAATATATAGAAAAAATTAGCTGGGCATGGTGGTGCATGCCTGTAGTCCCAGCTACTCGGGAGGCTGAGGCAGAAGGATCACTGGAGCCCAGGAGTTTGAGGTTGCTGTGAGCTAGGCTGATGCCACGGCATTCTAGCCTGGGCAAAAAGAGTGAGACTTTGTCTCAAAAAAAAAAGAAAAAAAAAATGTTACTCAAAAGTTACAGGGGTGCCCTGAGAAACTCCAGTCTAAGGAATCTAAAATGCAGGATTAGGTGTTCTCAAAACCCTAACATAATGGTAAAAGTAGCAGAAGCATCCAGTAGTT
>CAUYSK010030795.1:0-14515 GCA_963575035.1 Avahi laniger
TTTTTCCCCATTCAGTATGATGTTGGCTGTGGGTTTGTCATAAATGGCTTGTATCATTTTTAGGTAAGCCCCATCTATGCCTATTTTGTTAAGCGTCCTTATCATAAAAGGGTGTTGAATTTTGTCAAATGCTTTTTCTGCATCTATTGAGAGAATCATATGGTTTTTGTTTTTGCTTCTGTTTATGTGGTGAATTACATTTATAGATTTGTGTATGTTGAACCATCCCTGCATCTCTGGAATGAAGCCCACCTGGTCATGATGAATTATTTTCTTAATAAGCACCTGGATTCAGTTAGCTAGAATTTTGTTGAGAATTTTTGCATCTATATTCGTAAGGGATATTGATCTGTAGTTTTCCTTTTTTGTTGCATCCTTTCTATTAACTTTAAACACGTGCTCAGTGTAAAAAGAGTTTTATGCCCAAGAAATTTTTGGAGATGATTCATACTGTTTGAGATTCTCTTTGTGATTCAGATAGAATATTAGGTCTGAAAGAATGAGAAATCCTGCTGTAAAAAAAATGCCTAATATTATTTATCCTTCTAGTCATGAATATTTCCCTCCACCCCCAGGGAACATTATTAATATCCCAAGGAACTAGTGTTTCATGGAGCATTCTTTGGGGATTACTCACTTTGATGACCATTAAGATTTCTTTCAAATCCAAATGTCTGATTTTTGCCTGTTTCGTGAACTTCTTTAGTAGAAATCAGACATCCTCGGACGATTCTATAAAATCAAGTTTCTGAATCTACAAAGTGAGAGGCAGACTCCAGGCCCCACTGGCTCCAGGGGAAGATATTGGTGCCTTGAGAACCCCACCTTTTCAGTTGACAGTGCCTGGTTTTACCACCTCTAAAAGGAGCAAGTTCATTATTTCATAAATGCCTTTAAGAGAATTTAACAGGTCAATCATCTACTTATTAAAATACAGAAGATACCATATTCACATGAAAGATTAAGAAAACCAGTAGCAGTGCACACATTGCCTTGGTTTTATTGAGAGCATTTCTCAAACAAAATCATGGCTAATGGGGAAGTGCAGAGGTCAAAGCTGGCACCACTGTTTGCATGAGAGGTGTGCAGCATGGCCGTACATCTTGAGGGCATTTACACAATAACCACTCATTTACTGACTTACTACTGATTGTTCATTGCATCCATGGAAACAGTGGGGCATTGGCTTAAACATACTCTATTTTTTTTTAAGAACATATTTTCACTTTAATTTTCTTTCTGGCTCCAGAGTATGCAGTAATACTCCCTTGGGTCCGAGGAAGAGGAGAAGCGATATTCCCAAGTACTGTCTTTTTTTTCTTTTTTCCAATTTTCCCAAGCTGAAAGCCTTCTTTAGAAATGTCAGAAGAGTATCAGTAAAGAAAAAAATCTCCAGATTGCCAGAGAAGGGCCTGACATGGCCACAGGGGCTTCTGTTTATTCTGTGCAGGACTTTCTCATGGACTTGGGCCACTTGACTCCAGAAACACCTTATGCATCCTGTCCTCTCAGTCCAGCCACTTGCAATGATTTTCACTGAGTCCATCTTTCCTCTAGCCACCTCCAACCTTCTTATGTTTGATACTTTTACCTCTTTAATCCTTTGACTTAGCACTTGGCTTCTGACTATAGGCTCGGGCTTTTTCCACTTTGATAATATGTCTGGTCAGGTTCCCATGACTCTGACCAGCAAGCCATCTCCATCACTGTCTTGTACATGTTCAGTCTCTGACTCCATTCATCACAGTCATGGATATTAGCAAGAGGTGCTCTTGGTGTTTGTCCTCACTCTCATGTATCCCCATTGACCATGCCCGACAGTGAAGAACCAGAAAAGATTTGATACCTGCCTCCTCACCTGTCCTCCAATCTCTTGCACAATTTCCTGTGTAGAGAAGTCTGGGGACTCACTGTGGATTTTTGCAAGTACCTTCCACGTTTCTTCTTCCCCCTGCCATGTGGGGCCTGATGAGAGGTGAGAGAAAGAGAAAATGGAGGAACTCACATTCATCACATTCCTGTTGCACCAGGAACGGTGCTAGTTGCTCATTGAATATTTATAGCACTGACATTTCACAAAGAAATAACTAAAGCTCACAGAATTTACTTAGCTTTTTCATATTTAGTAAGGGGCAGAACTACAATTTGTACATAATTGTAGTTGATTCCAAGCCTGTTTCTTTCCTCTCTATCTCAGTGCCTCAGTCAACATTTTTGTGTGTGTGGTATATTTGTTTTTTAAAACATTTTATTTCAATAGATTAGGGAGTACTAATGGTTTTTGGTTATGTGGATGAACTGTACAGTGGTGAAGTCAGGGTTTTTAGAGCACTCATCACCCAAATAGTGTACATCGTACCCCGTCGGTAACTTTTCATCCCTCGCCCCCCTCCCACCCTTCCCCGCTTCTAAGTCTCCAATGTCTATTATGTCACTGTGTATGACCATGAATATCCATCACTTAGCTCCCACGTACAAGTGAGAACATGCGGTATTTGTTTTTCCATGCCTGAGATACTTCACTTAGGATAATGGCCTCCAGGTCCATCCAAGTTTTCACAAAAGACATTATTTCATTCTTTGTTATGGCTGAGTAGTATTTCATGTTTTATATATACCAACTTTTCTTTATCTACTAGCCAGTTGATGGGCACTTAGGTTGATTCCATATATATATATATGGATTCCAAATATATATATATATATACACACACACACACACACACACACATATATATTTCATGTGATGACTTCTTTTCCTTTGAATAAATACCCAATAGTGGGATTGCTGGATTAAATAGCTGTTCTAGTTTTAGTTCTTTGAGGAATCTCCATACTGTTTTCCACAGAATTTACATTCCCATGAACTGTGTATAACTGTTCCCTTTTCAACCCATCTGAGCCAACATCTATTGTTTTTGGACTTTTTAATAGTGGCCATTCTGACAGGGGCAAGGTGGTATATTATTGTGGTTTTAATTTGCATTTTCCCTGAATATTAGTGATGTTGAGCATTTTTTTCATGTTTATTGGCCATTTGTATGTCTTCTTTTGAAAAATGTCTGTTTATGTCTCTTACCTGCCTTTTTGGTGGGGTTATTTTTTTTTTTTTTTTTGCTGATTTGTTTGAGTTCCTTGTAGATTCTGGATGTTGGTCTTTTGTCTGATGTATAGTTTGCAAATATTTTCTCCCATTCTGTAGGTTGTCTGTTTACTCTGTCGATTATTTCTTTAGCTATGCAGAAGCTTTTTAGTTTAATTAAGTCCCATTTATTTATTTTTGTTTTCATTGTGTTTGTTTTTGTGGTCTTAGTCATAAATTCTTTGCCTAGGCCAATGTCCAGAAGAGTTTTTCCTAGGTTTTCTTCTAGAATTTTTATGGTTTCAGGTCTTAGATTTAAGTCTTTAATCCATCTTAAGTTAATTTTTGCATATGTTGAGAGAGAGATGGATCCAGTTTCATTCCTGCATGTGTCTATCAATTTTCCCAGCACCATTTATTGAATAGGGTATACTCTTTCCTGTATACAAAGATTGGTTGGTTGCAGGTATTTGGTTTTACTTCTGGGTACTCTATTCTGTTCCGTTGTTCTATGTGTCTACTTTTATACCAGTAGTATGCTGTTTTGGTTTATTGCCTTGTAGCGTAATTTGAAATCAGGTAATGTGATGCCTCCAGATTTGTTCTTTATGCTTAGAATTGCTTTGACTATTTGGATTTTTTTTTTTTTTGAGGCAGAGTCTCACTCTTTATGGCTAAAGTTCAGTGGTATCATCATAGCTCACTGCAACCTCAAACTCCTGGGCTCAAGTGATCCTCCTGCCCAGACTTCTGAGTAGTCAGGACTACAGGCGTGCGCCACCACACCTGGCTAATTTTTCTACTATTTAGTAGAGACAGAGTCTTGCTCTTGCTCAGGTGGATCTCCAACTCCTGACCTCAAGCAATCCTCCTGCCTCGGCCTCCCAAAGTGCTAGCATTACAGATGTGAGCCACAGCAACAGCCTATTTGGCTCTTTTTTGATTTCATATGAAATTCAGTAAAATCTCAGGTTACAAAATTATTGTACACAAATCAGTAGCATTTCTATATGCCAATGACAGCTAAGTTGAAAATCAAATCAAGAACTCAATACTAACTGACACAGTGGCTCATGCCTGTAATCCTAGCACTTTGGGAGGCCAAGGCAGGAGGATCGTTTGAGCACAGGAGTTCGAGACTAGCTTGAGCAACAGAGTGAGATCTTGTCTACCAAAAATACAAATCAGCTGGGCATGACAGCACATGCCTGTAGATTCAGCTACTTGGGAGGCTGAGGTAAGAGAATCGCTTGAGTCCAAGAGTTTGAGGTTGCAGTGAGTTTGTGGTGACACCACTTCACTCTAGCCTAGGCAACAGAGTGAGAGCCAGTCTCAAAAACAAACAAATAAAAGAACTCTATACCATTTCTAATAGCTTCAAAAAAATAAAAATAAAAAACCTAGGGATACATTTAACTAAGGAGGTGAAATATCTCTGCAAGTAGAACTACAAAAGACTGATGAAAGAAATCATAGATGATGCAAACAAATGGAAAAATAACCCATGCTCATGGATTGGAAGAATCACTATTGTTAAAATGTTCATACTTCTCAAAGTAACTTGCAGATTCAATGCAATTCCCATCAAAATACCATTATTTTTCACAGAATTAGAAAAAACAATCATTCAATCATTTAATTCAAATATATAGACACATGGCCCAAAGGCTAGAGAATCATATATAATTAAACTTGTGTTTCACATTATTTTTCTGGTATTACTTAATAAATCATAACAAATATTGAGCACAATCTTTCCTTTCTTCATTATTCATTCAGCAAACATCTATCGAGTAGTTCCATGAAGATAAAATCTGTATCAGAGGAACTGAAGGCAGAGAGAAGGAGAAATTCTTTGTCATTCCTCAAGGGCACATTGAGGAGAAGAAAAAGGAGCTGTACTTTTCCACTTCCTCCAACAAAAGGGACAGCTTTTAGAAGATACTGTATTTTTAAAATGCCTTTCCTATTTTCTGTGATTCTGTTCATTTTTGTGTGTGAGTGTTATCTATGTATCTATATTTATATAGATAGATCCCTCTATATATAGGGAGAAGTAGAGATAAATATATTTGTGGTAAATATTGCTATCGAATACATAGTTGAATCTATTTATACTTTCTCCCTCTCTCTCATCCGCCTATACCTTTGTGTATATATACAGCATAAAAACTCTGTTCAAGATAAATGTTTCACACAAAAATGTCTCCACTTCTAATTCTAGCCCTCTCTGGAATCTAGTGTTGTAATCCATAAATCACTTCAAAAGTGAAAGATTATTACAGGTCTTTTTCATTTTTCCATATATTATATTTCAACACATCAAATGGCAAAGCCACTGTTGTCGTATTGGAGACTACAAAAAATAACCACACCACCGTCACGCACAGGCAAGCACGCACACACACCCACTGTGTAAGTTCTTAGAGTTTGTCATCTAATGATAAGACAAAAAGTAAATATGTGCTATTGCTGGATCGAATGGTATTTCTATTTTTAGCTCTCTGAGGTATCTCCAAATTCTTTTCCACAGCGGTTGCACTAATTTGAAGTCCCACCAGCATTATAAGAGTGTTCCTGTCTCTCCACATCCTCGCCAACATAAACGCAATCTGTATTTACACAAGCTGATAAACTGTTTTCTAAAAAATTATAAATGTAAATCTGTCCCACATTTACTATGAATATAATTGTACTATATAATTTTATTCTGGTCCAGTATATAACTGAAATAACACATGCAACATTGAATATAGTGGTCCCCCCTTATCTGTGGGAGATATGTTCCAAGACATCCAGTGAATATCTGAAACCAAAGACAGTGTACCAAACGCTATACATACTTATGTTCTTTCCATATATACATGCCTACGATAAAGTTTAATTTATAAGTAAGGTACAGTAAGAGATTAACAACACTAATGATAAAATAGAACAATTATAACAATATACTATAATAAAAGTTATGTAAATGTGGTCCCTCCCTTATTCTCTCTCTCTCAGAAGAGCTTATCGGATTGTACTCGCCTGTTTTTGGAGCACGATTTACTGGGGGTAACTGAATGTGGAAAGAGAAACTGCTAAGAAGGGGAGATCACTGCACCGCCTTGGAGACAACAGCAGCTACACATTCTCCTAGTTATGGAAGGAAAAGACGATATCGATAGTAAAACTCCAGAAACACGTAAGAGAGTGCAATTTTAATCCGTAATATCCTTCGTCTTCTAAACCATTTTTTTGCCGGAGATGTTAAATAAAATAGAATTGACTAGTTTGAATCTCACTTCTATTCTAGCCTCACCCCAACTTTTGTTGACCATTCTGAGAAGCTCTAAAATGACTAAAATTATTGACAGCAGAATAATAACAGTTTAGTCTAGGCATTTATAGAATCATCAACTCTTGGGAAAAACTGGTCCAAATAGATTTAGAGAAATTATACAAACTCTTTAATAAATTTACTTTTCTCATCCTTCGTAAACAATTGATATGAAAACCTTAAGAACTGGTTTAGCTAGAAAATACAGAACTATCTGTGGGATAACTCAGAGGTGGATGTATTAAATACTCATTATTGAATCATTTACATTTCAAAAATGTTTGTCTGAAGCAATAGATAATAGTTCTTTTTTTCTGTTATGCCATTTTATTTTCCCTTTCAGTATTGTCTCTTCCTTGTCCTTCACTGTCTTTTCCTTCTTGTGGCTTACTAAACCTGTTTATTTTCACAGTATGTAATGTTACGTAAATATCCGCAGAATGAAGCTTATTTCCTCTTTTAATTTTTTTAATAATAGGTGTATATGTTTATAGGGTATGTGTGATATTTTGATACAAGCATACAATGTAAATTAATCAAATCAGGGTAATTGTGGTATCCATCACCTCAGGCATTTATCATTTCTTTGTGTTAAAAACATTCTAATTCCACCCTTTTAGTTATTTTTAAGTATACTCTAATTCTTGATTACAGTTCCTTTGTTGTGCTATCAAATATTGTTCATTGTCTCTAACTATATTTTAGTTAGATAGTTAGTGCCCGTTAACCCATCCCCACTTATTCCCCTCCCTGCTATCCTTCCCAGCTTCTGCTAACCATCATTCTACTCTCCGTCTCCGGGAGATCAATTGCTTTTAATACTTAGCTCCCAAGGATGAGTGAGAACATGTGAAATTTTTCTTTCTGTGCTTGGATTATTTCACTTAACATAATGTTCTCTGGTTTCAATCATGTTGCTGCAAATGGTGGGATTACATTCTTTTTGTGGCTATATGATATTCTATTGTGCATATGTATCACAATTTCTTTATCCATTCCTCCATTGGTGGACACTTAGGTTGATTCCAAATCTTGGCCATTGTCAATAGTGCTGCAATAAATATGGGAGTGTGGATATCTTTTAGATATACTGATACACTTTCTTTTGGATATATACCTGGCAGTGAGATTGCTGAGTCATATGGTAGTTCTATTTTTCATTTTTTGAGGAATGTCCATACTGTTCTCCATAGTAATTGCACTAATTTACATTCCCACCAACAGTGTATGAGGTTTCCCCTTTCTCCATATCCTCACCAGCATTTGTTATTGTCTTTTTCATAAAAACCATTTTAATTGGGGTGAGATGATATCTCATTGTAGTTTTGGTTTGCACTTCTCTTTTCATATACCTGTTGGCCATTTGTATGTCTTCTTTGAGAAATGTCTATTCAGCCCATTTTTAATTGGATTATTTGATTTTTCTTGTTGAGTTTTTGGAGCACCTTATATATTCTAGTTATTAATCCCTTGTCATACAGGTAGTTTGCAAATATTTTCTCCCACTTTGTGGATTTTCTCTTCACCTTGTTGATTGTTTCTTTAGCTGTGCAGAAGTTTTTAGCTTGATGGGATTCCATTTGTCCAATTTCGCTTTGGTTGCCTCTGCTTTGGGGCATCGCTAAGACGTCCTTGCCCAGATCAATGTCCTGAAGCATTTCCCGAGTGTTTTATTTTAGTGATTTCATAGTTGCAGGTCTTAGATCATTATTTTTTCTTCATGTTTGAAGGATATTTTTGCAGGATATAATATTCTGAGGTTAAGATTTTTTTCCTTCAAGCACTTTGAATATGTCATGCCCCTCTCTCCTGGCCTGTAATGTTTCCACTGGGAAGTCTGCTGCCAGACAAATTGGAGCTTCTTTAGCTTCTTTTTTTTTTTCTTTTTTCTTGCTTGACTTAGGACCTTCTTTTTATCCATGACCTTTGGGAGCTTGATTATTAAATGCCTTGAGGTAGTCTTGTTTGGGTTAAATCTGCTTGGGGTTTATGACCTTCTTGGACCTGAACATTGATCTCTTTCTCAAGGTTTGGAAAGGTCTCTGTTATTTCTTTAAATAAACTTTCTACCCTAATCTTTCTCTCTACCTCCTCTTTAAGGCCAATAACCCTTAGATTTGTTGTCCTGGGATTTTTTTTCACGAGGGCAAAAGAGCAGTAGCAGCTTCTAATCTGCATCTTGCTGATGTCATTCCCTAGCACTTTATTTACCCATAATGCCACCTCTAGTCATTCTCACCAAGCTTAAATGCTTAGAGAACCTAGTTTAATTAAGGTTAAGTCATCTCTTTTATGTTTCAGGCATGAATGTTTGTGTTCTCCAACATACAATTAACTAAACAATTGTGTTTTGGTTGGCTGTATTTATAATTTCTGTACCAATCTGTGGTCATTTCCTGTATAATTTCGAAAATACATTTTGGTGTTTGATACAAATTTACAATTGATGGCACTTTAAGAGGCAACTGGAAAGTTTCCCTAAGATTGTCTTAGTCAGAGTTACTCTGATAACCACATGAAGAGCGTTCAGTTGATAGCCCATGTAATCCCGATGAAGAGTTTGTGGATTGCTCATTATCTGTGGTTTAGAAGAAATACAGCACGTAGCATCTCATGTGGAACAAGGGTATTTAGGTAAGGAAATGCATCAGACTCTTTCCAGCTACGTTGTTTACCTGGCCTTTATGAGAAGCTGACTAAAATTAACTGGTAGTCATAAAAATGTTGATAAACACTTCATGAAAGGGCACAAACATGAAATTAGGCGACTTCAAGAGAATGGTCACTTGCCTACTTTAAGACAAGCTTCTAAAGTAACACTGTGCAGTTGAAACATAATGAGAGCCATGCATATAATTTTAAATTTACTGGCAGCTAGACAATAAAAAATAACGAGAAATAGGTGAAATTACTTTTAATGATATAGTTTATTTAACCCAATATATCTTAAATGTTATCATTTAACATGTAATCAATATAAAATTATTAATGAGATATTTTACATTCTTTTTTTCATTCTGGGTCTTCAAAGTATGGTGTGTATTTTATACCTACGGGACATGTCAATTCTGACTAGCTACATTCCAAGTGCTCCATATTTACAATATGCTTAGAAAAGTTTCTTAATCCTTCTGAGCATCCATTTCTAACTTTGCAAAGTCTACTTATAAACTGGTTGTTAAAATTAGGTAAAATAATTTATGATATTTATGATTAGTAGGGGAACCAATTTTGCTTCAAATATAGTTATATGCAGTCTTATAAATGCTGGAGTCTTGACATTCATGCTTGCTTAAAAAAGAAATCTAGGAATCTGGGAACTAGATGTCCTGAAATATCTAGAATAGCAAGCAGTTCGCCTGACTCTTGGATGAAAATTAGTGCAGAGCCAATGACTTTTCTTATTGTTTTCAGTAAAATTTTTTTTATATAGTCCAATAAGAAAAGTAGTCTTAGTTCAGCAAGTAACATATCCAGCCTGATTTATAATCAAACTACATCTAAAATTAAAACAGTTCTCCTTTTTCAGTATAGATATATTGCTGCTCACAGTGTAAAAAAGAGGTATGGTCAGCTGCTTCTCTCTTTCCCTAACTAGTGATATGGCTTCCTCTGAGTGCTTTGATCTCTTGGTTGGTATAGTTGGGATGGTCTAGCATTTGTACACTCTGGGCCTAAAAGGTTCCTAAAGCTGACATATTTCTTTCATGAGATACCTTGAGGGGCAGCTCCGTTCTACTGAGTATCTGTCAACTACAATTGTCTTGAGCTATGCAAAGACATCCCTTTCTAGCTGGTTGCCTATGGCTTCTTAACTCCTAAGTACCCAGTATTATGCTTATTGATTCTCTTTCTTACTATTCTGCTTTACTAGGTGGTCCTTTTGGGCAGAATCTAAGTTACCCCATCTTAGTTTTGCACCAAGGCCACATCAGGCCATGATATATACTAATGAATCCTTTGCTTCAATACCCTCTGTGTGACCAGAATAACCATTTCTCCTTTCCTTCAACTTGGATTTGTAAGTATGCTATCAGTCCGTAGTGTCACTGACATGCCTTGAAATCCATACCAAGCTCTCTTGTCATGTTAAATCCCTCTCCTTTAAGATTAAGTTGAGGGAAATATCGTTCCCTCTTTCCATGGGGCAGGGAGCAGGCTTACAACACACCAACACTCTATTAAAAATTTTCTACTATCCAGCTCCCAACCTTATATCCTTGATGGGTAAGAGAGGTTTAAACCAGTTAAATCTACCTTCTTTGCAGATACTACAAGACGGTTTCACACTTCATTTTTAAAAGACTATGGTACTTATTGCCTATAAATATTGCCTTTATATATTTCAGTCTTCAGAAATATTTATTAATTAGACTATATTAATAAAAATCTCTTGTGTTTCAAAAGACACAATTTTAAAAGAGGGTAAAAGTAAAACCTTAGTCTGAGAGAAGTTAATTGCAGTATATTTAGCCAACGAAGGGTTGCTATGTAAAGAACACACAAATATCAATAAGCAAAACAAAAAAAAAACGTTTAAGTAGTAGGCAAAAAGTATGAATAGAAGGGGATGCAAGTAGATAATAAATACATGAAAATATGTTCGGCCTCACTAGTAAAGCAAAGGTATGGCTGGCCTGTAGCTCTTACGTAACAAGAGCAAGAAAGAAAATTTGTGGTTGGTAGCCACTGATATATTAGCACTATTAGTTAACACAGAAAAAGCTAACTAATCCACCGATAAAGCCGAGTGGGATTCAACAATGTGGTCTAGTGTTAGAGCTGTCTTTCACCAGCTAAGAAACTCAGTCCACCTTCTTGGGCAGGAATGAAATGTAGAATGCCTGGCCAGCTGTGTTTAGGCAAATCCCTTCTCTTGGAAACCAGAGAAGTGGGGAATAAACCTGCATCTGTAACATACTCAAGTCAGAGCTATTCCACTTGGAGGAAGAGGTGGGCAGTCTACTGGAGAAGTCTACTTCCTATCTTCATGGGGCCCCTTCCTCAATACCAACCACTAGTCTTTCACATATCATCCCCAAACCTACAGTAGTCAGTGTTGAATTAGGTTGGGGTAGTCACTCATTAAATCAATTTCAAGGTTACGCTCTACTAAAGACAGCATCTTCACTCCCTATTCTAATCTTTATTCCAAATTACTTCCATCTGCGTTATCCAAGATGGCTTGTTAATCGTTCTACAAATTAAAAAGAATTGAGATATTCTAGTAATAAAGTGTCAACAAAAATCAAAATGTCCAAATTTTGAATGTGTACAAACCTCCTCTTTTATCAAATTCCTAGGGAGAAAGTAAAGACCAAAAATTATAGTTTCAGAGAAATTATAGGACAAAACAACTAAAACCAGAATCCAAATTATGGTGTCCTTTTGAATTAAATATAAAACAATTTCTTCTCTTTACCATTGCTAATACGATGTCGTCCTTCACTATTCATGACCTGGAGAACAACTATGTGGTTGTCTCTTCATGCCAGCACTTCAGGCCCAGCAAATCTGAAACTACAATTCCCAACTTCTTACTTCTAAAACCTTTTCAGCAAATGGGGTCAAGCTACTCCTAGTCAGACACTCCCTGGAGAATGACTTCAACCTGTAGAGCCAAGCCATGTTGGTGGGGTATTATTGCACTTGGTGAAGAGGTCAACCCCCTTCACTTCCTTCCAGAGTCACTGTTCTTCCTCCTTTGCCCAGTTTGCGTAAGGAATGAGTCTATTCAATCGGGGCTGCTACCGTCTCCAGGCAGAGCCTGCAGCCTTTTGCTCTGGAATATGCTGGGCAGGCTCACACTTGGCCCATGCTCAATGCCTTGGGAATACCAGGTCTCGGTTGCTAGATTGAAGATAGGGCTTGAAATTCCTTTGGAAATAGTTACATGAAATGTCACAAAAAAAAAAACAAAATCAGCCAGGAGCTACCTGATAAGCCTGTGTTCAGATAATCACTTCTAGCTCCAGATCCTGATTTGTATATATCCTAGCATCTAATCTCCAATTTTAGTATATTACCCTAACAGATTCTTTCTCCATTCCAGAGTCACATTCCTTTGGGTAGAATTCCCACACCGCATCATGGGATCCTCTCTCAATATTCCTGTGCTGGTCCTCACCTCCCATAGCCACTGTCAAGCCCCAAAAGGGTTCTTAAAAGGACTATTCTGACAAGGAAACCGTCCCAAATCATTTCCACAGTGCACCAGTCATTAGTATGTTCCTAAATTCTCTTAACTTTTTCTTAATTTTGTCCTCGCTTTTTCTTTCTCAGTGCTGCAACTAATCAGATGCTAAATAGGCCAAGCATTTATGGCCACCGTTTGTGTTCTGTAGCCTGTATAATGTGTACCAAAATCCCTGCTGGAGACCCTGTGCTACAGGACCTAAATATTTTCAGAATTGATGTAGCTACATTTCCCCCCTGTGGTTAGGTGGTTAAGAATGTGTGTTTGAAATACAGTATCGGAGAATCTGTTCCCCAGTGACCTCAGTTAGGCCAGTTCTCCATAAACAAAACACGTAGTTTTTGACTCAGAGTTTCTAAGTCAGTAGTGATGGGTTGGACAATGCCTAAGTTTATGACATTCAATAAACCACTCTTAGTATAGCGATGGGCCCAAGGTTGAGACAACTCCAGATCTAGTGATGAACCATCTATCTATTAAATAGTGGGCTAGATTTTAACAGAGAAGTCCTGGAAATATACCATTCCTTGGGGTCAGAGTACCATTGTACCTTCTCTGAGAGTGACATTATATATATGACATGTTCGGACTGTCACTCAGTTATGGTTCTCAAAGCCTGTCTACCTGGCTACACTGGTGCAATATATCATCTTAGCTGGTATCTCAGTGTATACACCCAGATGACTGTACACCCGATATCTCGGTGTATAGTCATCACCTGGGAAGATCCATAACTTGTCAGGTTCATCCTGACACCTTATCTCCTAGTGTACAATTGCTATTGCTCAGATCACAAATTGAACCTCCTAAAGAAACAGGTTTCAAGCTAAAATGGATAAAGATTTGCATCCAAGTCTCTCATGTTTGTTTCTCTGAATATTTCACATGGTGAGTATGCATTCTGTTCCAAAGTTTCCCATAAGACCCAAGAGAGTGTTGAAGTCTCTACATTTCTCTATTGTGTGACAACCAACCCCTTGTATACGGATAGAACCAATTGTCCCAAAATTTCACCAGGCCAGTTTTCGAGTCATCTGTTTATCCCTGTCTCTGGAAGTTAAGTAATGGTATGATAAAAAAATTAAAGTTCTAGATCAAAAGACAGTTGCAAAGGGGAGTCCTAACCCTGGGGTTTCCTGAATAGGGTGATATGGTAGAGATGTGTCTATTTTCCATCAGCCTGTGTGGGATGTATGGTGAGGGTTGGGGGCAGACAGAAGAGGAAAGAGAAAAGAAGAGAAGAGATGATGTATTTATTCCCTTTACCATAAATTCCATATTTTTCAGAAAACTTGTGCCTAGGCTCCCTTTGTTGCATTCTGGTTTGGTCAGTCCCCAAAGCAGACAGACAAAGACTTCCAAGTAGGTGGGTTATTTGGTGGGTTATTTGGAATGTGCTTTGTATCCAAGCAGCAGCAAAGAGCTCATGACCACGTTTGAACCTTAAAAATGGCATTAAGGTCGGGCGTGGTGGCTCACGTCTGTAATCCTAGCTCTCCGGGAGGCAGAGGCGGGCGGATTGTTTGAGCTCAGGAGTTCGAAACCAGCCTGAGCAAGAGCGAGACCCCATCTCTACTAAAAATAGAAAGAAATTATCTGGACAACTAAAAATATATAGAAAAAATTAGCCAGTCATGGTGGCGCATGCCTGTAGTCCCAGCTCCTCGGGAGGCTGAGACAGAAGTATCGCTTGAGCCCAGGAGTGTGAAGTTGCCGTGAGCTAGGCTGACACCAGGGCACTCACTCTGGCCCGGGCAAAAGAGTGAGACACTGTCTCAAAAAAAAAAAAAAAAAAAAAATTAACCCTTTAAGGTCTTAAATAAAATGTAGTAAATAATGAATGAAAATATCCCTTTGTAAAGAAATCATTCTCTGAAACCTGTCTGTATTAATGTAAACTGCTTAGAAACACATGATG
>CAUYSK010030796.1:0-20828 GCA_963575035.1 Avahi laniger
ACACTTAATGATGTGATACAAAAACCATTTATTTGGCTCACAGTTTGTAGGTCAGTAATCTAAGATGGGGTCTGATTTGGAATGAGTAGCTCTGCTGATTTGGACCAGGCTCTGCTGGTCTTGGTTTGGCCTCACTCATAAGACCGAAGACAGGTGGTGGATCATTCAGAAACTGGCTACTATCAGCTGGGGTGTTTCTTCTCTTATCATCCAGTGCATTATCTCAGGCCTTTCTCCCTGGACGGTTGGGGTTATAAACAAGAGATCAGAAGCCCATAAAGTTTCCTGAAGCCTGGACTCAAAACCTGCCCAACACTAAGCTTTGCCACATTTTACTGGATGAAGGAAATAGCCTGGATTCCAGGTGGGAGCTATAGACGGTATGTCTTGATGGGAGAAACTGCAGAGAATTCCATTCCATGCAGAGTGGCCATTTTTTGAAATCTTTTTTGGGGTTTAAGCCTGGAGAAGAGATCTGAGACCATATTATGAGAGGGCTTCTGAAGTATAGTGAAGTTTGGATTTTCCTTCACGGTAAAGGGAAAGACAATGGATATTTTTAATGAGTTACAACATCAACATACACGCACTTTAGAAGTTGCTCTCTGGGTACTCTTGTTGGTGTGAAATAGGCTACTCTTTGCCTAACCAGAACCCGGAAAACCTATCTGCCTCCAGATTCTTAGGGCTGCTGCTTCCTGACCCTTGGTCTAATACAGAGTAATGGGCATGCAGAGAATTTAGTAAATGCAGTGTAAGGATAGGCATGGAGATCCATATAATGGAGTTGAGAGTCTAGAAATGAACTCTTACATTTGTGCTCAATTGATTATTGACAAGGACATAAAGACCATCCAATGGGGAAAGAATAGTCTTTTCAACAAATTGTGCTGGGACAATTGGCCATCCACATGCAAAAGAATGAAGTTGGATCCCAGCCTCATGCTATACACAAAAATTAACTTGAAATGGATAGTAACATAAATGTGTAAGAGCTAAAATTCTAAAACCTTTAGAAGAAAACGTAGGTGTAAATCTTTATGATCATACATTAGGCAATGGTGCCTTAGATATGATATTGAAAGCACAAGTAAAACTAAAAAAACTAAACAACAACAACAAACTGGACACCACTACAATTAAAAACTTTGGTGCCACAAAGTGAAAATTTAAAAAAGTAAAATGTTAACCCACAGAATGAAAGAAAATATTTGCTGAGAGATATTTGAAAATATTTGAAAAAAGACTTACATCCACAATATATAAAGGATTTTCACAACTTAACAATAAAAAGACAAATAGCCCAGATAAAAAAAAATAGGAAGAATATTTGAATAGACATTTCTCCAAAGAAAATATATAAATGGCCAATAAGCACAGAAAAGATGTGCAACACTTCTAGTCTTCAGGAAAATGAAAATTAAAACCATAAGTACCACCTCACACTCATCAAGATGGCTGGAGTGAAAAAGACAGACAGAAACAAGTGTTGGGAACATGAGGATATTGTTGATATGAATGTAAAATGTCACAGCCACTTTGGGAAATAGTTTGGCAATTTCTCAAAAAGTTAAACATGGAGTTACCATTACTCTGCAATTCCACTTCCACTTCTAGGTGTTCCCAGAGAAATAAAACTATATATCAAAAAAATAAATAAACAACTTATCCATGAGTGTTCATAGCAACATTATTCATAATAGCCAAAAAATGAAAACAAATCAACTATCTATCAACTGATAAATGGGTAAATAAAATGTCATACAATCATACAATGGAATAATATTTGGCAATAAAAAGAAGTGACATGCTGCTACACCCCATAATATGGATGAACTTTGGAGACATCACACTCAGTGAAAGAAGCTGTACATTTTATAATTCCATTTATATGAAATGTCCAGAATTAGCAAATTTATAGAGGTAGAAAGTAGATCGGTGGTTGCGTAGGGATGGAGGTGGGAGCAGAGAAAAAGGGAGAAATGTTCTAAAACAGATGGTGGTGATGGTTGCACAAGCATATGAATATACTAAAAATATTAAATCACGTACTTTAAATGGCTGAGTTGTGTGGTATGTGAATTATATGTTAATAAAGCTGGTTTTTAAAAAATATTAATCCCTAAATTTAGACATATTTGAGAAATAATAATAGAAGCAATGGAATAAGGTGCTTTATTCAATATGGGAGAGAGATTGAGAAAAAGGAAGAGAAAGTATTTGCAGAGGTGCTCAGGGCTCAGTCAAGGGGGTGTGAAGGTTGGTGGTGCCAGGTACATAGACCAGAATGTTTGTCATAGATTATTTGCTTCCCTGCATCTGGGGTGACTGCCAGTGGCTGAAGTCATCCTATGACCCATCTCATGTGAACAGGTCTCTTGAGTAACTTTTCTTCACGATCATATCAAAGAGAGATTCCCAGCATGTCTTGATCAGGTTGTCATGCACCTGCATGCAGGTTGCACACTGCTCAACTCCAACTCTGGGGTCTCAGTCTCACTACAGCCTTATAAAGGCAGCCCCTGCCGCTGACTGCCTGGCTCCTTGCTTAGGCCCTGGCTACACCCTTCTCCATCCATAGGCCACTCACTGATTTTGCCTATACCTGATTTTCTGAGGTTGCTCCTAATGGAGGAATTTCTCTCTGATCTAAACAAAAGAAACAAAGTACCTGCTTTCTCTGAAGAACTGGTCTGTTCTTAGCTGGTAAACTCTTTGTACATTTAATTGATTAGGTTTGCTTTGGCTCCTGAGAAGGCCAGGGGTGAAATTTGCAGTTTTCTTTTAGTGATTTTTTACAAGTTTGGCCAGTGGTTCTCAAACCTTAGTGTAAATTATCTTGGAATTGAAACATTAAAATATGAAGTTTGCATGTCTGCTCTCTAATATGACCACTTAGGAGGTCTCGGGAGGGATCAAGAATCTGCATTTTGGTCCAACTACAGGTCATTCAGACACAGCGGTAAGCAGGCAACACATTTAGAGACATCTCTATATGGCAAGTCCTTCATGTTATAATTCACCTAGTTTCATCCTAACTTTTTTTTCTTTGCCATTCTTCCTTCCCAGGCATGTGTGTACGTTTATGCTTATTTATAATTTATTATTTTTATTTCAAATCAACTTAGTTTTTAAATAAAGGAGGTTAGAAATTTATCAATTAATTAGTGACTAAAATTTGCATGGCATATCACAGTTTCAAAGTGCTCACACAAATATGATTGTCTTTCCTGTGACCTTCATAACAGCCCCCTGAATTCTGCACTGGTGTTCTCATTTTACACATTAAAAAAGAAAAAAGGAGAGGCAGAGAAATAACTTACAGGAGCAAGCAAGTATTGACTTAAAAAAAATAAAACAACTGAAAGACTACATGTGTGGCGTTTACAGTTTGGTCATTAGTTCATGATGCTGCAGAGATAGGGTGACAGGCATTTGCAGAAATGGGTCAGGTTTCCATCTCAGAAGGGGAAATGATCGTTCTAAAAATTTGCCCAGGAGAAGAAGCAGCTGATCGCAGCTCTCGTTTCAGAGCTGAGATCAACAACCCTAGAGCGGGGAGTTTGGGTGGCCTCTTGTGGTCCAGCTTTGTCTCAGCCCGTCTCCGGCACCTGAAACCACATGAGTCACTCCCCGCCAGCCCAGCCTGGGCTCCGAGCATGGTGGGGGCCTCAGCAGACATGAGGGTGTTGAATGTTCACAGCCAACTGCGCGCACTGCCCAGGACCGTTGGGGCTGCAGAGCTCGGAGAGTCCAGACGGTGGGTGTGAGGGGAAGGCAGGACAGGCAGTGGCTAGGCCTGGTGCCAGGGAGGTGTCTTAGGAAGCAGCAACGTCCAGTGGGAAAAGCTAGGCAGCCCTGGGTCTAAATTCCAGCTTGGTTTCTCACTGGTTGCGTTACCTTATGCAGTTTATTCCACATCTCTGGAGCTTTAGATAACTCACCTATAAAACAGGGGTTCTGACACCCACACCTAATGTTCAAGGGAGGAGTGAGTTTTGTGTAAGCAAAGTGTGCAGTGTGCCCAGGGTGGGTCAGGCCTCGCAAAAAGTCAGGCCATTTTCTTTCTCCTCCCTGTCTTTTTTTTTTTATATGTCCCCATCATAAGTGTTTCCTTCTGCTGCTGTGACAAGTTAACATGAACTTAGAGGCTTAAAATAACACAATATATAGTCTAGAGGTTAGAAACCCCAAATCAAGGAGCCAATAGGCTGATGTTCTTTTTGGACGCTCCGGGGAGAGTCTGTTTCCTTCTCTTTTCCACCTTCTGGAGGCCCCATACGTTCCTTGGCTTGTGGCCTCTTCCTTCATTTTCAAAACGCATTGCTCCGTCCTTAGCTTACGTGGTCACATCCTCTTCTCTGCCCCTGTCCCTCCTGCCTCCTTCTTATAAGAACCTATGAGATTACACTGAGCCCACCCAGATAATACAGGGTAATCTTCCATTTCAAGATCCTTAATTTAACATCTGTAAAATTGTCTTTTGCCAAGTAAGGTGACACAGTCACAGGTCCCAGGCATTAGGATGTGGACATCCTTGGGGATTATCATTCAGCCTATCTCACTAGAAAGCAAGATCACGCACATGCCACCATAACATGTCCCGAAGACCAGGGCTAAGAAGAGGGTGGTGGTAAGTAAAGCATGTTAGCTGCAGTCATTCGAGCCACATCCAAGAGCCGTGTGGAGCCATAGGGCACTTTAAGAGCTTTCTGCATACTCGTTGCGTTTCCTAAACTAGAACACACTCAAGTCTTTTCCTTCCAGCACTGACCCATGAAAATCTTGAAAACTCCACCACCATTTGTTCTTAAAGCTCTGCCTAGCTCCTTGAGTGATGACAGCTCCCAGGCTTCCTGAGGCTGGCTTTACCTTGATATATGAGCTGCGAGAGAGATCTCTCTGGAACTTCCTTGAGCTCTTTCATTCTGCCACAGGAGCCACCAAGAATGAAAGCGCAGCCCCTTCACGTTCAGTCGTCTTCTGCTCTTGCAGACGGTGAGTTATCGTGAAGGTTCCTCCTCGATTACACTCTGGAAAGGGTGTATATCTCCAGAGTAAATATTCTGATTTTCTTAACTGTGTCTTGTATGAAATAGTTTTGAATTCCCATTTCATCCTCGTCACTTTCCAATCAATATATTCAATTTTTAAGACTTTTTAAAATTAAAGAAAAAATCTGATTCTGAAAACAATTTGCATTCACTTTCGAAATTAGGAGAAACAAGAAAGAAAATCAGTTACCAATAAACCCAACATTCAATGAGAACCACTGAGTATGTATTTCTCCACTGCTGGGAGGGACCTGATTCTGACCTAACTTCTCCCACGGACCATCGTGTGATGGTGGGCAAGCCCCTTCTCTCCTCTAACTTTTCTCACTTCATTCATCTCCAAGATGCTCACTTTGAATTCTAAGTCCTCTGTTCTTCTTTCCCTCTACATTCCTGTAAAAATCGGTTGTTTCAAGCATTCATACTGGATTCCGGCTGTAAGAGTCTCACTTTTTATTTTTATTTTTGAAGAGTCTCACTTCCCAAGGCCCAACTTTAAAGTTAATTTATAATTCATACATGGGAATGTCAGCATGCACCCTGCAGAGTCAGCTGTTATCACAGCTCTCCAGTCCTGGGTCTCAGGGTCACCCCCTTGGGCAGACCTATGCCCCAGCCCTTAGCACTGATGTCCCTAGTGGCCTGGGGGTTTATTTTATGCCTTGTGTCCATTGCTGCCTGAATGCATTTCCCTGGAGCAGCTCTGTGTTTATCAGGCAGCTGTGAGAAGGCATGTTTTCTAAGGAACAGAGAAGCAAGGGTGCAAATCCAGAGCTGTGAGTGTCATGCGATGCCAATCTTTTGTTAACAGTAAGCAACTTGTTTTTGAGAAATTAGACTTTACAAAGTCCTTTCATATATATCTCATTTGAACCTTATAAAAACCCTGTTAGGTTTTATTTTTACTTCTTGGAAAAGATTTAGAAAAGTGAATTTAAACTTTTTCAACCTCAACCCATAGTAAGATACATAATGCATCTTACTATAATCCAACACGAACAAGTGTATGGAAAGACAGACAGACTGGATGCAGACACAGACACATAGATAAATAGGGACAAAGATACACAGATACTTTTCAAAGTGAAACAAAGAGTTGTATAAAGCATATTTATAGGTAGCTAGGTGGACCGTAGATACTAATATATAGATACACTGAAACACAAATGCTAGTTGCACTCAGCTGACTCCATGAGCCACAAACACATCATGACCATAGTGTGAACACGCTGGTGTTAGGGCCCTAACCCAAAGTGTGCAGCTGGTGTGCAGCAGCCTGGAGTCCCCTGTCACCAGCCCAGGGCTCCTATAGACAAAACTGACCCTCTGTATAGCAGCAGGACTTTCCACTTTCCATTCGCCTCTGTGGTCGAGGAGGAGATTGGCCTTGATGGGCGCGTGCTGGGCAGCCATTAACCCTAAGGACGTGGAGGCAGGCGGCGTGTCAGGGAAAGAGCAGGAAGGCTGCAGTGCCACTGAGCTGGGCTCTAACGCTTAGAAGCAGGCTGGACCACACGGGTCACCACTTCCTGCTGAGCCAGGGGCCCTTACGTGTGAAATGTCTGCCCTGCAGTGTTACCGAGAGAATTAAATAAGTGGAGTGGTTTATATAAGGCTCCGACCAGCACTGTGAGCTCTGGATTTGGGGGACCTTGAACATGGAAGCAAGAATTGGTTTTGGCCAGAGCGTTTGTTCCAGGTGAAACCACATGGGCTACCTGGTTAGTCATGAATATGCGAGGCCAATCTCCACCAAAAGTTGTGTATGGGGGAAGAGGAGATGCTACCTTGGGAAAATTCCAGAATCTGTGAAATTATCCGATACTTAATCTCCCCACTAGGATATTTAAAGTCCATTGAGCGAAGTGAAAGTCTACCTTCCCAGGGTGCAGAGGGCCACCTGGGGACCAACCGGGGTCTGGTTTTGGGGCAGAGCTGGCTCTTTAGAAGGAGATGCACAGCATCGCCAAGCCAGGGCAGGCTGAGAATGAAGGAGGAAGAACCCAGGGACTCCTCGTGGGGGTGTCAGGCTCTGGGAGGGAGGAACAGGGCTAACTCGCCACCTTCAAGGTACTTCCTCCTTGGGTGGTAAATTGACTCTGTCTTTCCCACTCTCTCAGTGAGACCTGCAGCCATGGCAGGTGCATGGGGGAAGGACTGGCTTGGGGTGTGTGTGTGTGTGTGTGTGTGTGCATGTGTGAGTACTTGTGCGTATGTGTGTGTGTGTGTGTGTGTGTGTGTCTGTTGTGTATGTGGGTGTATGTGGGTGTGTGTGTGTGTGTGTGGTGAAGTGGATGGGAGAAGGCCATGGAAATGCAGAGAAGTCACAGGAGAGCCAGAGAAGACGGTGGGGAAGGCCCTGCAGGAGGTCAGGGCATGAGAGGAGTAAACGGCCGGAATGTCTGAGCAGACAGAAGGCCAGGTCTCCATGAATGCTGCAGCGTGGTGGCGTAGGGTAATATTGGGACGTGAAAGGAAGATTGCTTAAGGACAGCTAGGGAAGTTAGCTGTGGCCCCATCCAACTGAGACCTGAGCACCACTGTGTCCTGGGCCCCATCTTAACCCTCTCATACTCATCCGTTTAAGGTCCTGAATGAGCCTGCAGGTTTGGTACTATAATTATTCTTATTTTGTAGTAAATAAAGGCACAGAGAAATTAAGAAACTAGCCCAAGTTAGCAAGTGAAAGAAGGCAGAAATGAACTCAGACAATTTGTCTCAGTGCATTGTCATTGCAACTGCAGTGCCAGGGTGCTGGCCTTTGCCCCAGGTTTCTGCCCAACTGCAACTCCATGGACAAATTGCAGAGACTCCAGTGGCTGGTAAGGTGCAGATGCTCCTTTTAAAAAACTCACCACTTCCTTTTTCTTTTTAACTGAAACATACCACAGGACCACAAGCTGAGCGCGGGCACCGATGGAAACCCAGCCCTACTATTAATGGAAGTCCAGGTCCATCCTTTATCTTCCTTCTTGGGTCCTGCCACCAGAAGGGTGAACCAAAACCAAGGGCACAAACATGCTGGGTGACCTCCCACGTCCCAAATGCAAGATCAAGTGCTGTGGAGCAGGAGGAAAGCCACAATCTTCGTTAAAGTAAATACCATTAGACATATGTTCCAGACAACGGACCGTTTTGACCCCAGCAAGCATTTGGACCACAAGGCAAATTCATTTTCTTCCTCTGAGGGCAGAGGAAGCAGGTAATTTTTTCTAGGACAGGAATCACTATCATGAAGATGCATTCCTCAATAATAAAATATGTATTAATAAATACGCACATGTACACATACGACTACTAATTCAATAAATATTTTGGCAGACCTACTGTGTTTTGGGCAGTGTGTGTGTGTGTGTGTGTGTGTGCATGTGTTTGTGCGCAGGACATCCTTATGACTTATTTCTCACCATCTTTTTCTTGTTTAGGAACTGCCCACCCTGGATTCCAAAATCTTCATTGTTATCCTGTGATCCGTCTGGGTGGTAGAATGTCGCTCTGTGCCCCCTGGCTATTCTGTTGTTTAAATATTGGTCATCTAACCCCAGATAAGCCAATCAAAGGTTTATGCAAGAGATTTAAGGGCAGAAACTGAGAAATGGGGTGAAGTTTGGTTGAGGAAGTCCGGAAGTGTGTAGGGACATATGAGGAAGTTTGGCTGTAATGGTGGCTGCCGCGTGTTCTTATCGAGGGGATCAGAAAAACTAAAGGAGAGAAGGAGGGAGGGAAGGGAGAGGAAGGGAGAGAGAAACAGGGAGGGGAGAGAGAGAGAAGAGATGAGAAGAAAGAGGCTGAAAACCTCCTATGTGAGGGTCCTTTTCTCCAGCCGTTTCTGAGACCTGCTAGTATTCCTTTCTTAAGCTCCATGAGACACCTCATCATCTTTATGATAAATCTCCCCTTTTGCCTCATTTAATTGAGTTGTCAGTGCTACTCCACTGCTCCAAAAGCCCCGGTTGTGATCCAGCAAGCCCTTGTTGACCCCAGCCGTATGCCATGGCTCATACTGGATGCTGAGAATGCCAGGATGCAGATCTTGCTCCCAAAGCCTCGCAGTCAAGAGGAAGTAACCTTCTCAGAGATACTGGCTCAGCTCATGGGAAAGGACATTCCACTGGAAGACCTCTAAGATGGGGAGAAGGAATTCTTTAGAGGAACAAGGGTCTGGGGCTCTTTCCAGGCATGGTGATGCTTCCACTGTGTCTCGGAGGACAAGGATGAGCCATTGCTGGTTGGAAGAATCCATGCAGACTTGGAGGTGTGCAATAGCAAGGCCTGAGTCACTGAGCAGGGTTTGTTCTGGCTGTATGGGAGGAATAATGGATTAGGAACTGGCCAGGCCTGGTGGCTCACACCTGCAATCCTGGCACTCTGGGAGGCTGAGGTGGGAGGATTGCTTGAGGTCAGGAGTTCGAGACCAGCCTGAGCAAGAACGAGGCCCTGTCTCTACTAAAAATAGAAAAAATTAGCCAGGTGTGGTGGTGTACACCTGTAATCCCAGCTACTTGGAAGGCTGAGGCAGGAGGATCACTTGAGCCCAGGAGTTTGAGGTTGCAGTGAGCTAGGCTGAGGCCCTGGCACTCTAGTCCAGGCAGTAAAATGAGACTCTGTCTCAAAAAAAAAAAAAAAGAAAAGAAAAGGAATGGGGCAGGAAGAGAGGCTGAAAGGAAAGGTAGGGGCAGAGCAGGACCTTGTAGGCAAGTTTGAAGTGTGTGGACTTGACCCTGGTAAGAGTGTTGACAGGGTCCTATTGCGGAAGTTGATAATGATGTTCCCAATCCATAGCAGATATCCCTGGAGAAAAGGGAAGCCCGCAGTAGAACAGGATGTATAACATTTTCTATTCTTCCAACTGGAATTATTTTCTGATTTATAGATTTTCTAGAAAATTCATCTTGAAAAATGTAACACAAATATGCTCTCCCTTCTCCTGCATTTGAACACATTTTGATCAACCCCAAGTCTTCAAATTGAATGATTTCCTGCATTTTTCAAATAGTTATAAATAGAAGAAAAAGTACTGGGTACAAAAATCCATACAAGTTGGCATAACGATAAATAAGTAATAAATAATAAAAGGAGCAACAACCCTGGCTGGCCTCTGTGTGCTTGCCATGTGCCAGGGACAGTGCCAGGTGCTGTGTTCAAGAGACAGATGTGGTGACATGATTCATTGGTGGTGACAGAGGCTGCCCAGACACACGTCCTGGCTCTGCCACTTGGTGACACTGCGCCTTGCATATGTCCATTGAATGGGGACAGCGATAATGATTTCCTTGTAGGGCCGTCAGGAGGATTCAGTGCATGATCCAAGTTCAATGTCGGAACCCTGTTAGTGCTCCAGAAGTGTAAATTATTTGTTCCTTGCAATTAAGCAAAAGAAGATGATTGATAGGAGAGGGAGAGAGAGAGAGATAGGCAGGCATTGATGTATCTAAGGATAGATCTCTCAGCCGTATTCCAGTGCAGCTCGAATTCCATGCATGTCTTTCCCTGCAAACTCCAGTACGTTTATGTGACATAGTGCATCAGTCGTGGACCACCTGAGGGGAAAACCAAGAAATAGGAACGCTGATGAAGGCTCTTTCTGACTGATGTTAAGTCTTAAAATTCTATGATTTACTTCCTATTCTTAGTGGGTACAGATGGCTTCGATGAAATGATTTGTATTTTAATTTATTACTTCAATAAATATATATTGGAGAACACTTAGAAAAATAAAATTAATTTTAAAGTCTATTTTCCATGCTAATATTTTAGATACTTTCCTTCTTGTTTCTTTTCATAATACATAGCCATTCCACAAAGATTTGTGAATGCACAAACAAACACACGCATACGCACAGTTTGGTACCTTTCGGTTCCATTTTTCATTGTTACATAATGATTTCAAAACTTCATTTGAATTTTGTAACAATATTTAAAATATCTGATTATATGCCTTTATATGGGTGGTAAATAATTTACGTAACCATTTCTCTGCATTGGATATTTCTGTTGCTTCCAAATGATGATGAATTTGAATAGACACATGTTAACATCATTAAGAATAAAAGGAAATTATTCTTAAGCTGCCACATTATATCAACAAACATGCAAACAAATCCAAACTTGGTATCACCAGCATGAAAACCTTTATTGTGTGGGAACAATTTGAGAGACCACTACAACAGCATAGCAATCCTCGTTCTTGTCTTCTTAAAGGAAGAACCAACGCAGGCTCTACAGCTAGACATAGGTAAGGTTAGGATCCGCCACTTTCTAGCTGTGACCTTGAGCCTCTGTTTCCTCTCTCTAAGCATGATTTTCTTATCTATAAAGTGTGAACACTGTTGCATCCCTCGCAAGGTGGTTGTGAGATAAATCACATTTGTTTCATACCTATGCATCCTGAATCCCACATACGCGGGACTCATTGTGCTAACCCTCATGGTACCTATGGGTCCAAACCTCATATCTTCTGCAGAGAAAAAACCCTACACAGGCAGAAATGAGTCTCCTCTATACCTTTAGTGCCTAGCACAATGACAGTCACATAACAGGCGATTGGTGAAGAGTTATTGAACAAATGACTAATTATTCCTCCATATGAAAACTTGGAAACATTTAAGCAATCATTTAGTCTTCTCAGGAAACTATGCGATCTCCATTTTCTATGCCCGACAGCACAGTCATGCATGTGACCAAACTTCGATTGCAGAATATTTTCCACTAGAATGTAATTGTATTTATGGAAATTGTAATGTATCTTCAGCAAAACAAACCTCAGCTCCATTGTCCTGCATGGAGTAAGGCTGGAGAACAATTGACTTTCTTAGTAGAATGCCCCCCCACCCGCATACACTGCTACGAAATCACAAAGAAGGAGGAAAGGGAGAGTAATTTTCCCAACAAAGCATCTCTACATGTGGGTGGTCAATGATGTTTACCTAAAATGGATTTGTGGCTGAAGAGAAAATTCTTATTTCCCGAAAGGTGAATCTCACTGAAGCTGATTACAGAAATAAGTTGTACAACTTGATGTAAGAGAGAGGCGGGGGGAGGAAATTTTTTGATTTATCTCTGCCCCATGCAAACAAGAGCCAGGAAAGATTACATGTTTTCCTGTGACTCTGAGTTCTGCAGAGGCAGGAGACCATATCAATATTGAAATTGCAAATACTGGAACATTAGATTTGCTTTCTTCTCATAAAAAGCAGATTCCGTTGCCTTTTTCTCTTCTCTCTGTTGACAATGTGCATAAACGGGTCCAAGATGTGACTCTCTGTGGATGCTGAGGGCCTTCCCATTGCCTCCTCTTCCCCAGCTCGGGGGGAGGACTATCAACAAAGGTGAGAGCCAGGAACATGGGCGCCAGATTCCTGTTAATGCTTTCCCCGCAAAGCTCTGAGCATTGAGGCAAGATCAACACCATCACTTTTTCCCTCCTGAAAAATAATCGGCTCTCCAAAGCTGCTTACGATCAGAAACCCTCTCCGCAAGGAGCAGGACGATTATCCTTTTCAACACATCTGTGACTCACATTGGGAACATGTGTGCCCCAACCTAGGCTCCTGCCAGCATCTGTGGGAGGCGTCTCCGGGATTCCCGAAGTGGGCTCTGCGGAGAGGCAGGACGGGGCAGAGGCAGACAGCATCTTCGTCTCTTCGTCTCTGTGGAGCCCTGGTCTCCTCGTCTGCAAACATCAACCACGTGACCCTGCTGACTGCCTTGCTGTGAGCGCGCCAGGCAATCAGGTGGGACCACGAGGGCCATTTTTCTAATAGCACAACTCTAGGTTGACTGTTTCAGCCCAAGGAATTGACAAATGTCATTGGTGAAGGCTGAGATCACAGAGAGCACTCTCTTGAGGTGTTAAGTTCACCTTCTCATTACGAATTGCTTAAGTAATTCACATGCAAGGGGAAGTCCACGTACAATGGAAGATTGGTTGTCATCCTGTTTCTAAAGATGTCTTTACTATTCAATCAGGGGAACTTGAGTCACGTCCCAGCACTTTCTTACTTAAGCTTCACCATGTCTCAAACCTTTTATTTGTTCACCTGTAAAAAGGAAATAGTGACCTTTGTAATTTAAGTGATACAGTTTATGTGAAATTGCCAAGCACAATGCTGGGGCCATAGTAGGTGCTGAAGAAATAGCAAGGAAAGTGGAATCGGAACACTGACTAATCTAACCCCCTCTTCAGAGTACAGGGCTCTAGAGCACAGAGACGTTCCTGGACACGGTGTACCAGGAAAGGGGAGTAACAAAGGTCTTCCATGATAGCCGCCTTTTAATGACATTCTGGGTACTTTGCACACAGTGAGTTAGCTAACCCTCTCAACTGCCCACCATGGCAGGGCGTTACACTCCCACTAATGAGGAAACAAAATCAGAAAAGTTAGAAACTTGACCAAAGCCATGGAGCTAAAGGAAGAGGGTAGAGCTGTGTTCAGAACTCAAGATTATCTGACTTCAAAGCCCTGTGTCTTCCACCTAACCAGGTGAACAAAGCAAGCTTAGGACAGATCTTTACCTCCAAGCTGGGACCCAACAGGAAAAAGACTAAGAATGAGTCAGACCTCAGGCTAGAATCCTAGCTTCACTGATTACTGTCTCTGTGACTCAGTCCCAACCCATAAAATTGGGATAATGTCACCATTAGACTGCATTGCCTCTTAGGTGCCAGATGCTGTTCTAAGTGTTTGCATGTATTGACTCATTTACTCCTCACCAAAACCCTAGGAGGTAAGGAGTGTCACCATTCCCGTTGTACACATAAGGAAGCTGAGTCACAGGAGAGGTTAAAAGTAAGCGGCCTGCAGATACAAGAAAATAGGTGGCCGAGCTTGGACTGAAATCTGGGTGATAGGTCCTCTGTCTACACTCAACTGTTCTATTGTTCTTATTGACACCTGCCCCCACAGGGTTGTTGTCTGGCTAAAGTGATACGGTGTTTGAAACTTCTTAGAGCAATGCATCACTCATAGAGTCATTCCATTAACATGAGCAATTATTTAGTACCATTGCTACTATCACTTCTGAAGCTCGGATTCCAGAAATGCAAGTTCAAGAAAGGAAGTATGGTCCACAAGGCTTCCAGGGATCAGGGTGAAATTGTTTTCAACATTTTTAAAAACATTTTTGAAATTCGATCATTTCAAATAATTCTGGGAAAAGAATGTGAATGATTCCATTCGCAGCCCTTAGACAGAAAGGAGTGAGGGGAGAGCTGTGGTCTAATAAAATAAAAATCCAGCTATTTAATCACAGATAATCCTGACAAAAATAAAATGGATTAGTATTCAAAGAAACAAGAAAACTGCATAACCAGCTCTCGAACAGGCTCAGATATTTATAATAGTTTTTCCCTTAAAATGTTTTAAATAAAATTATTCCTTACTTCTGCTTAAAAAGTCAAAGAATATAAGAATTTATGAGATAAAGCAACAAAGCCCCATCCATATGTTCAATCCAATCCCCTAAAGAAATCACCTTTACTGCTTTTGATAATTAAATTGTCAAAATAATAGGCTTAATATACTCTTATTTCTCACTTTACCAACATCAGATATTATCTGTTGATCCCTAGCATGTTGAAACAGTTTAGGTCACTCTCCCACCAATTTTTTTTTAATTCAGTCAATTTTATTTACTACGTTAGCTTACCTATTACTTACTAGTGCAATTTTGAAAATAGACTTTGTTTTTTAGAGCTGTTTTAGATTCACAGCGAAGACGAGTAGAAAGTACTTATTTCCCCTGTCCTCACACAGGCATAGCCCCCGCCACCACCATCTGCATCCCCCGAGAATGGCGCTGAACCTACAGCGACACGCCATCATCATGCAAAGCCTACGGTTTACGTGAGGGTTCACTTGTGATGCTGTGAATTCTGTGAGTTTCAACAAACACATAATGACACGTACCCACCGTTGCGGAATCATAAGAGTAGTTTCAATGCTTTAAAAATCTGCTCTGTTCAGCCCTCCGTCCCAGTAACTCCTGACAACCACGGATCTTTATTTCCATGGTTTTGCCTTTTCCAGAATGTCTTACAGTTAGAATAACACAGTACGTATTCTTTCCAAATTGGCGTCTTTCTCCTAGTGAGAGGCACTTTCGTGTCTCTTCACAGTTTTATCGCTCATTTCATTTTAGTACTGAATGATATTCCATTGTCCAGATGTACCACAGTTTGGTTATTCATTTGCCTATTGAAAGACATTTTGGTTATTTCCGACTTAAAAATAAAACTGTTATAAATGTTCATGTGTAAGTTTTTGTGTGGGCCTAAGTTTTCAACTCGTGTTGTAAATACCTAGGGGTACAATTGCTGGATCTTATGGTAAGAGCATGTTCAATTTTGTAAGTAACTGCCAGAGTATTTTTCACAGTGGTTGTACCATTTTGCATTTCTGCCACCAGTGAATGAGAGTTCCTGTTGCTCCACATCCTCACCAGCATTTGATGTTGTCAGTGTTTTGGATTTTGGCCATTCTAACAGGTGCACCATGGTATCTCATTGCTGTTTTCATTTGCATTTCCCTGATGACATATGACGTGGAGACCTTTTCAAATGATTATTTGTCATTTGTATATTTTTTTGATGAGCATCTGTTCAGATCTTCTGCCTGTTTTCCAATGAGGTTGTTCATTTTCTTATTGTTGAGTTCTAAGTGTTCTTTGTATGTTTTGGACATCTTTTATCACAGAGGTCTTTTGCAGGTTTTTTTTTTCTCCCAATCTATGGATTCTCTTCTCATTATATTGGTAGTGTCTTTTGCAGAGAAGAAGTTTATAATTTAATGAAATTCAACTTATCAATTTTTTTATGGATCATGCCTTTGATATTATATCTAAAAAGTCATCACCAAACCCAAGGTCATTCAGATCTTTTCCTCCATTCTCCTCCAGGAGTTCTACATTTTTGTTTTTTACACTTAGGTAAAATTTTTTAGCTACATTTTGAATACATTTTTGTGAAGAGTGTGAGGTCTATGATTTCTTTTTTTTCTTTTTCAATACTTGGATGTCCAGTTGTTCCACCACCATTTGTTGAAAAGACTACCTTTTCCCCATTGTATTACCTTTGTTTCTTTGTAGTATATCAGTTGACTATACTTGTGTAGTTCTATTTCTGAGCTCTCTATTCTGTTTCATCAATCTGTAATATTTCTCGATTCTTTCTTGACTACTGTGTCAATATAATACATCTCGAAATTGGACAATGTCAGTACTGTGAATTTGTTCTTCTTCTTCAATACCATGCTCACTATTCTAGATCTTTTGCCTCCCCACATGAACTTGAGGATCTGTTTGTTGACATCCAAAAAATAACTTGCTGGGGTTTTGATTGAGATTGTGTTGAATCTATAGATCAAATCAGGAACAACTGAGATCTTGACAATATTTAGTCTTCTTATCTATGGACATGAACTATCATTCCATTTATTTAGTTCTTTGATTTCTTCATCAGATTTTGTAGTTTTTCTCATAGATTTTGTATACATTTTGTTAGATTTATGCCTAAGTAGATTGTTTTGGGGTGAAAATGCAAATGATATTGTGTTTTTAATTTCAAATTCCAATTGTTCATTGCTGTTACATAGGAAAGCAATTGATTTTTGTATATTAATTTTGTATCCTATTACTTTGCTATAATAGCTTATTAGTTACAGGAGCACCAGTGTCATTTTAATTAAATATTGATCCTCCATTTCTTATTCCATAAATTTGGCAGTATGTCCTCTCTCTGCCGTCTCTCCCCTCCACTTCCTCTTGCCTCCCCTTTTCTGGAAGTTGCTCTATCATTTTTATCTTATCCAGGCGGCTCACACAGACCTTCTTCTCTGTCATCTCACTTATCTCTTTCTTGTTTTTTCTTTGGTTGACTTTATAAATGAAAACCAATAAGTAGCCTCGCATTGTTATAAAATATCTTCTTATGTATCTTGTTGAAGTCCTCTGATTTCCCCGTATTTAGTCCGATGGCAGCAGAGTTATCTTCCTGACTTGCATTTTCTTTCAACGGGACCCTGGATTGGATCCTTTTTCTCCCCTACATTGTCTTCTCTCTTGTTTTACCACGGGTTTGGCTGGAGCATGTCTTCCAGAAACCTTTTCAGATGGGGGAGTTGGGACATAAAATTTTGAGTCTTCGAAAGTAAAATAAAAATAAAAACCAAAAACCATTATTATACCTTCACATTTGATTGCTCATTTGGGTAGGTATAAAATTCTGGGCATAAAAAAATAGAATTTATTTAAAAAACTTGGAAGAACTTGTTTCCTTGTTCTCTATCATCTGTTTATTCATGGTTGTCAAAGATTGATGCCAGTTTAAATTTTACTTTTTGATGGGTAATGTATATTTTTCCATTACTATGATTTGATTCTTCTCTTTTTTATTGCAGTTGTGAAATATACAAATAAAGATAGGTGGATTTTTTAACATGTGTTTATGTACCTCTTGTATTAACCTGAATGGAGCTGGAGGTAGGTGAATTTTGGATGACTGAATTTCCATACCCAAAGAATATATTGAAGGAATAATACCAACTGAGGACAACCACTCTGCTTTGGAACCTCACAATTACCAATTTTTTTTTTGTTTATTTTAGCAGCAAGAGCAGGTAAAGTTTTCTCATTTATCATGAATCCCAGATAGAGTACAGCTTCCTTACCTTTAGTCCTTATGTTGCACCCTAGATTTGCAGACTTACTCATCCTGTCCATCTGCTCCTCTGTGTCCTCTGACCTGCATTTCCATGTTCCCTCACTGCCCCTGGCCCCTGCCCCTGGTAACCACTGTTTTGTTCTCTATCTCTGTATATTTGATTTCTTTTAAAGATTCCACATATAAATGAGATCATGCAGTATTTTCTTTTTTGCATCTGGCTTATTTCACTGAGCATCTTAGCATAATGTGCTCCAGGCTCTTCCGTGTTGTGGCAAATGGCAAAATCTCACTGTTTTTAGGGTTGAGTAATACTATTATATATTGTACGTACATATACACAGACATATATATACACGCACTTACAATGGAATATATATGTGTACACACAACAAAATATAATATGCATGTTTGTGTGTATGAGGGCTGCCTTGGAAGTATCCAGTCGTTGTTCATATAAGGAAAATATATTATGTGGCTGGATACTGCCCGGACAGCCCTTGTATATATTTATATGTACGTGTATGTACACACACACACACACACACACACACACACCCCAGTGTCCTTACCCATTAATCTGTTGACAAACACTTAGGTTGTTTCCATTTCTTGGCTATTGTGAATAATGCTGCATGAACATGGGAGCGCAGGTATCTTTACCTTTAACAGGTGATGGTTTCATTTTCTTTTGCTATGTACTCAGAAGAATAGCTGGACCATATGGTGGTTCTATTTTAAATTTCATTAGAAATCTCCATGCCGTTTTCCATAATGGCTGTAACAATCTACATTTCCACCAACAGTGTACAAGCATTTGTTCCCTTTTCTCCACACCCTCTCCAGCATTTATTATCTTTTAACTTTTTGATAATGGCCATCCTACTGGGTGTGAGACGGTACTTCATAATGGTTTTGATATACATTTCTCTGATGATTAATGATGTTGAACACTTTTGCATATATCTGTTGTCCATGTTTATGTCTTCTTTGGAGAAATGTCCATTTAGGCCCTCTGCCCATTTTCATTATTGGGTTTTTTGTTTCTCTATTATTGAGTTGCATGAAGTCTTTATAACTTTTGGATATTAACCCATTGTCAGATATAATTTACAGAATTGTTTTTCCAATCAGTAGGCTGCCATTTCATTTTTTTGATTATTTTCTTTGCTTTGCAGAAGGTTTTTAACTTGATGTAGTTCCACTTATATTTTTGCTTTTGTGGCCTGAGCTTTTGGTGCAATATACAAAAAAGTCATTGCCAAGGCCAATATCCAGGAGAGTTTCTCCTTTGTTCTCTTCTGTAAGTTGTGTAGTTTCTCGTCTTACTTCTAGGTCTTTTATCCATTTTGAGTTGATTTCTGTGTATGGTGTAAGATGTTTCATTCTTTTGTATCTAGAGATGTAGTTGTTCCAGTGCCATTAATTAAAGAGACTATTCTTTTCCCATTGTGTTCTCTTGTTCCCCTTGTCAAAAAATTGGTTGGCTGTGTATGTTTGGGTTTACTTCTAGGCTCACTATTCTATTCCATTGTTCCATGTGCCTGTTTTTATGCCAGAACAATACTGTTCTGATTACTATAGCTATGTAATATGATTTTAAATCAAGAGATGTGATGCCTCCAATTTTTTTTTCCCTTCTCAGAATTGTTTTGGCTGTCTTGGCTTGCGGATGAACTCTTTGGCTCGATCACTGACTTCCAGACTCTCTGGGGTGGAGGTTCCACCTTCCAGACCCACGAAGGTGGCAATCTATCCATATAGCTTGACAGGGTATTTCCCTTACTGGGACTCTCTGCAGTGGCCTGACTCATGTCACAGTTCCCCACTGGCAAAAGGATTGTGCCCCCAGAGCTCAGCCAGGCTGTCCCATCCCCATGGCTCTGCTGAGGTCCTGCCCTTTGAAATCAAGGTGGAGGCAGCCCTGGCCTGTGGGCCCACGGGCTCTGGGCCTATAGTGGGAGCTCAAATAATCTGTGAATCACCTTCGGGTACCTTCTTCCCTTATGATGAAGAATCGTGCCTGTTTACAGCCAAATAGTTAAAGTTCTATAAGTTCTAAGAAGTTTAACAATCTTCCTTTATTTTGTCCCACTTTCTGTGTCATTTAGTCCCACCTGGCAGTGTTTAGTCACATCTTAATTCCTGGCTTTTGTTGAATGGTTGATTAATTCCACGGTTCACATGCCTTATCAAATGGTTGGTCTGCTACACCCTTAGTGTTACCTTATAAACGCACCTCATTTGTATAATATGGGAAGGCTGAGAATTTTTCATACCTTTAAGTTGTGGTTCCTTTTTGCTTAAAAATTCCATCTTCAATTCCATTCCTTTCTTTCTCATTTTATTATAAGCAGTGAGGAGGAACCAAGCTGTTCCTTCAACACTTGGATATCTCAGCTAAATATCCAATTTCATCACTCACAAGTTTTACCTTCCACAAAATACTACAACATAAACACAATTCAGCCAAATTATTTTCCACTTTATAACAGGGATCACCTTTCCTCCAGTTTGAAATAAGATTTTCCTCATTTCTGTCTAAGACTTCAGTAGGACAGTCTTTATCATCCATCGCGCTACCAACATTCTGTTCAAGATGACTTAAATATTCCAAACGATGCTTTCACTACGGTTCTTCTATTTTATTTCTGAGCTCTCAGCAGAATCACCTTTACATGTCTGTGTATGGCAATCTAGGTTTTATTTAACACGTACCTCAACATTCTCCCAGCCTGTACCCATCCCTCAGTTTCAAAGCCCTACCCATTACCCAGGTCCACACTTTTAAGTACTAGTTACAGCAGCACCCCACTTCTGGTAGTGATTTCTATCTTAGTCTGTTTGGGTTGCTATAACAAAGTACCACAGCCTTGGTGGCTTATATTTATTTATTTATTTAAATTTTTTTAGCAACAGGGTCTCACTCTGTCACCCAGGCGTCATCACTGCTCACTGCAACCTGGAACACCTGGGCTCAAGTGATACTCTGTCTTCAGCCTCCCAAGTAGCTAGGACTATAGGTGCATACTGCCATGCTGAGTTTTTTAATTGATTTTCTGTAGGGATGGGAGTCTCACTATGTTGCCCAGGTTGGTCTCAAACTGCTGGCCGAG